>PVKU01000365.1:62991-230649 GCA_004027475.1 Anoura caudifer | reverse complement strand
AACATATCTATGAAACCAGTTAAAGGTTATAGATATGTTAAATGACCATTCTGGGGGTTATCTGCAAAACCATTGCTATGCAAAACAACTCAATGGCCCTGCTCCATTTGTCCCTTCCCCCAACTCACACCTGTGGGGGAGGGGGTGAGGACATCTTATATGTCCCTCTAATATTCCCTGGACACCGTGAGTTCTGGGCCCCATTCCAACTCCCTTTTGGAGCCCCCCTCTTGGCTGCACCCTGTTACAACCCCAGAACTGATAAATATTGAGGAGAGACATTTAATTTTTTAAACCTCTTTCAAGGCCCCTTGATTTTGAACCCTCTACAGAAAATAAACACATCATGAAGTACAACTTAGTCGTCCAAAGCTCTATTCCCTGTGAGAAGCAAGCACTCTAGAAATCCACCCAGGCATTAAAGATACCCAAGGGACAGTGATACCCGTTTTCTTATTTTACAAATTTGGTAGCACAGAGGTCACATGACTTATCAAATACAATAAGGAATCAAAATACATTCTGGTGGGGGTGCCGTAGGGCCCCGGTCTGGGCAGCTGAGTGGTGAGAGGAAGGAGGGTATTCCACAAATACAGGTCCCATGCACCTCAGACTTGAAGAGGAAATTTTGGAGATGAAACTTTATTTCCCCTCCTCCTCTCCCTCTTTTGGAATAAAGGTTCATTTTTCTCTCCTGAAGAATTTGGTCACCGCAGCAGATAGTCTGGGAGCAATGCTCACATGTTAGGAACTCAGGAGCTGGGGCTACAGGTGCTTAGAAACAGAAGAGGCCCCATGGATCATGCGACACCCGAACAAGCACCTCGGAAAAAGGAGAAGCAACTGGGCTGGGACAAGATGCTGCATTGCCACCGTCAGCTGCTGCTTTCTGTGGCCTCGGGCGTGTTCTCTTTCAGCTGACAGGAAAAGTCACTGAGGTGAATGGAGGAAACAGAAGAAATCCTGAGCTGAGTCTGGAATTGACTTTCTGGTGTCTTGGGACAGGCTCCATGGGCACCTCCTTGGACTCTCCTCTCTGCTGAGACTTTGAGGTGGATGGATTGAATCTCCAAGAATTCAAGCTGGAAGGCTCTGAGGAGGCAGGTCTCTGAGGCTGTTTGGAAACATCCCTTGCAGCACTGCTGTGGGGGGTCAGCACCCGGATTTCGTCATGTTGAACAGCCCAGCAAGTGGACTATTTAAGCGCACATTAGCTGATGCTCATTTTTGCTTGGATTCAAGCTTGCTGATAATTTTTTAACAATATTAAAACAACAATGAGAAACTATTTTCCACTTTTCAAATTCCACTTGAAATCTTTTTTTAAAAAAAAGATTTTATCCAGTTATTTTTAGAGAGAGGGGGAGGGAGGGCGAAAGACAGGGAGAGAAACATCAATGTGTGGTTGCCTGTCATGTGGCCCCCCACTAGGGATCTGGCCTGCAACCCAGGCATGTGCCCTGACTGGGAATTGAACCAGCGCCCCTTTGGTTCACAACCCATGCTCAATCCAGAGCTATGCCAGCCAGAGCTACTTGAAATTTTTCTACAGCAGCCAACACTAAGATGGGAAAGGGGCATGCAATGATTTTCTAACACTCAGCAATAGAAATGCGGATTGGCAACAGCCTTGTAAAACTTCATATTCTCTGAACCACTCCTTTTACTCAGGATTTTAACCTTCGGAAATATTTACAAATGCCAACAATGATCGGTATAGAAGAATATTAAATCTGTTCGGAGCCACTACCCCACACAGTCACCTGTATGGAAACCCCCGTCTTCCATAGTTGAAATGCCAGCTTCTTGCCCCTCTCAGCCCCCTGGCCACTACTGATTGGAGAAAGAAGGACTGGTCCCTTGACCTGAACTGGGCCAGGAGAGGTCCCACCTCCTTTACTGATCATCATTTAAATGAGTCCAGAGTTTGCCAGTTATTTTTCAACTTGGGTTTCACTAGCCCCTGAAGTGATGCTAGTACAAACGTTTATTGTAGTGTTAGTTATAATAGCAAAAGTTTGAAACATAAAATGTGTTTTAATGCAGGACCGGCTAAATAAACTATGGTGCACCTAGAATGGATTCCAGCGTTATGACTGTCACCAGCCGCATTCAAACATGCTCTGTCATACTTTCCATTTAAAAAGATACCCTCCCTGGACATGGCATGTCCTCCTCCTTCCCACATCCCACCTTTTTCTTACCTTTCCTACAAAATTCCTAGAAGGACGTTATCTAAGTTGGAAGTCTCTCTTTCCATTCTTTCTGGAAGGTGCTCTAACCAGGATCTGTTCCACCAAAATCATTCTTGTCAAGGTCACTGATGACTGTCCTGTGGGCTAATTCTCAGTCATCTTGCTAGACCCTCTCAACAGTATTTGACATAGTTACTGGCTTACATCTTCTTGAAATTCTCCCTTCACTTGGCAACCCTTCCTCATTCTACCTCCCTGTTCACTCTTTCTTAGTCTTTCATTTTTTTGCTGGTTCCTCCTTATTCTCCCCACTTCTAGACGTTGTAGTGCCCTGGAACGCAGTCTTTAGGTCTCTTTTCTTTTTATACTCACTTGGTGCCCTCATCCTGCCTGTGGCTTTAAATTTTACCTACATCCTAATCATATTTTGTAGAAAATGAAACGGCAAGTTTATTGTATTTGTCCATTACCATTTATCTCCCTTATACACCCTTCCCCATGGCAATCATCACACTGTTGTCCATGACCATGACTCCTTCTTGCTTTTTGCTCAATCCCTACACCCCCTAAACCACCACCCCCAAAAGCTGTCAGCCTGCTCTCGATCTATGATCTGTCTCTATTTTGCTTTTTAGTTCAGTTTGTTCATTAGACTCCACATGTGAGTGAGATCATACGGTATTTGTCTTTCTCTGACTGGCTTATTTCATTTAGCATAATGTTCTCCAGGTCCATCCATGCTGTCACAAATCATAAAATTTTCTTTTTTATGGCCAGGTAGTATTCCATTGTATAAATGTCTCATAGTTGTTTTATCCACTCATCTACTAATAGATACTTGGTATGTTTCCATATATTGGCGATTATAAATAATGCTGTAGTGAACATAGGGTTGCTTATGTTCTTTTGAATTAATGTTTCAGGTTTCTTTGGATAAATTCCCAGAAGTAGATTCACTGGGTCATAAAGCAGTTCCATTTTTAATTTTTGAGGTATCTCCATAGTGCTTTCCACAGTGGCTGCACCAGTCTGCGCTCCCACCAACAGTGCAAAAGGATTCCCCTTTCTCCACATCCTCATCAGCATTTGTTTATTGATTTATTGATGATAGCCATTCTGGTTGGTATGAGGTGATATTTCATTGTGGTTTTAATTTGCATTTCTTTGATGATTAGTGACATTGAGCATCTGTTCATATGCCTATTGGCCATCTGTTTGTCCTCTAGAGCAAATACTTAAAAAATTTGTATGGAACCACAAAAGACCCCAAATAGCAATAGCAATCTTGAGAAAGAAGAACAAAGTTTGAGGAATCATGCTACCTAATATCAAACTATACTAGAAGTCCATAGTAACCAAAACAGCATGGTATTGGCATAAAAACAGACATATAGAACAATGGAACAGAATAAAGAGCCCAGAAATAAATCCACACCTTCATATCCATTAATATTTGACAGAAGAAGGAAGCACATACAATGGACTAAAGTTTATTCAATAAATGGTGTTGGAAAAATTGGACAGGTATGTTCAGGAAAACAAACCTAGACCACCTTCCTACACCGCACACAAGAATACACACAAAATGGAGTCAAGACTTAAATATTATACCTGAAACCATAAAAATCCTAGAAGAAAACATAGGCAGTAAAATCTTGCACATTGCTCATAGCAATATTTTTTCTTATATATCTCCTGAAGCAAGGGAAACAAAAGAAAAAATAAACAAATGAGCCAATATCAAACTAAAGAGGGTTTGCACAGCAAAGGGAGCCATCAACAAAATCAAAAGGAAACTGACTGAATGGGAGAACGTATTTGCTGATACACCTGATAAGGGCTTAATATGCAAAATTTATAAAGAACTTTTACAATTTTACACCAAAAACCCCCAAACAATCCAATGAAAAAAATGGGCAAAGGACCTGAATAGACATTTCCACATCCTCATGATTTTTTTAAGTTCTAGCTCCAATTTGGATTTTTCCCCTAAACTTCAGACTCCTATATCAAAATGCTCCCTTTATTTCTGCACTTGGATATCTAACAGGCATTTCAAACCTGTCCAAAATAGAATTCTTAATTTCCCCTACACTCCAATGTCCATCTTTGAAATTTGCTCGTCCTCCAAGCTCCCAATTCAGTAAATGAGCACTGCCATTTGACTTGTTGCCCTGGCCCATTTACTAACAGGAGCCCCCGGAACAGAATTACAGGTGATTTTTCTGTTTTTATTTTGTGCTGTTGAATTAGCAGCATTAATCAGAGTAAGAAGCAATCATAGTAGAGAAGGGAACAGACTCAGGAATGAAAAGAAGGGATGGAGTCTGTGAATTTAAAGCAAAGGGTACAAGACACAAAGACCTGTTGGAAAAACAGGTAAAATAAGGAGATGGAAACTGGAAACTGCAACATGTTTGCGTTTTTATGATCAAGAGAGCAAAGTGGCCAAGAGCAGCTGGAGTCTGACAGAGGAGAACAGCGGGTCCCTGTGAGACTGACATGTGCAGTATGTCACGTGCTGGGCCAAACCACGACATTTGCTCTGGGTTCTAGACTGTGGAGAAATGACATCTGAGACTCAGTCCAAAAGTCCTTCTCCTTAGGATTACACCTGAAGTAGCACAAAGAGTTTGGATAGGACAAGGGTACAAATGAATGGACTTAGTCCACATCCTCTCCTCTCTGAGGAGAGGTACACCTAAACTTAGCAGAGTGAAGTATCTGCCAGATCAGAGGAGCACAGAATCACAGATTCGATGCTTTCTACACCCTCGGCCATGGCACCAGCTGGAACTCCTATTACCATATAAGGCAACAACTCTGCTTCTTCAGCCGGTCTGGTCATCTAAGCTTAAGGTCCTGGCTCCAAGCCTTGAAACTGCCCCAGGGTAATCTTCCGTGATCTTTATCTGCACTTTGAGGCCAGGAGGTTTCTGTTTCTGTTTGCCTAGGGGCTTTCCATGTGCAAGACTGGCCACACAAATCTTTATTAGCCAGGGTTCTCTCGAGCAATGGGATGGGCATATATACACACAGAGAGACTCAAGAAAAAGCAGCAGTTCGAGACCGAAGACTGTCTGATGGAAGAATTCCCTCTCTCTGGGGTGAGGTTGGTCTTTGTTCTATTAAAGCCTTCAACGGATTAGATGAGGCCCGCCCACACTGTGGAGAGTAATCTGCTTTACTTAAAGCCCACCAATTTAAATGTTGATCTTTTCCAAAAAAGAAAACCTTCCCCAAAACATTCATAATGATATTTGACCAAATATCTGGCACCATGGCCCATGAAATGAACCATCACAAGAGCCTCATTTCAGTTAAGGGATCCCTACTTCATGATGAGGCGATTCCATGCACGTGAACTGAAAGGGCCATGTGGGGTCTAACTAGCTCCACTTTGGGAGAGGGTCCAGGAGGGGGTCTGAGAAAGGTTGGAGAGCAAAGGAAACACATGCGAGTTACATGTCAATGGCTTAAAGCGAGCCTGTGTACTGTAGAGCTTCTAGGTTCCAAATGATGTTCTCATAGCTCTTACTGACTTCAGATGGAGTCCACGTAGATAATAAGTCATGTGGTAAGTCACGTGGTTGCATATCGATGACATCGCACCTCCTCCACCTGTGGGCATCACTCCCCGTTAGAAACCGTGAAGCAGAGGGTGTCATGTGCTCACTCACCTGTTGACCTGGGACCACAGCATTTTTAGCTACCTACCAATTAGATAGCTATAGCCCAGGAAGGCCAGATGTACCTGAATATGATCATAGGAGAAAAACAAGAAAGAATGCATGCTTTCTTATTTTTTTAATTTCCTACAAAAAATGAAAAAATATTTTTATATAACAAAAATAACAGATATAAAATATATACTTGTTGGGCAAGAGGAAGGAGAGCAGAGTAAGGGTCAGCAGAACAAGGAAAGACATAAAAACTCATTTCAACTCTTAGAAGCTCTTTCCCCTCTGCCTCACTCAAGTCATTGGTGGGACTTGATTCCTTTGGTCTTGTTTCCTGCCATGAATGTAACCTTGGACCCTGGATTCTGATGTTACCTGTTATCTGAATCTTATAGTTTACTTTTCTGAACTTGACCTGTGAGACTGAATATGATGAATTTTATAATAAATGTTTATGGGAAGAGTCCGAGCTCTTTTCCTAACATTTGATTGAGGATGCCTTTGTAATATTGATTTTTAAAACGTGTGCTGCCATTTCTTATTTATAAAATCATAAATTACAAGGCTGAGTGATACATGAGGGTTCATTGAGTTCAACTCTCCAGGGGTTAGGAAACTGAGGCTCAAAGAGGATCAATGACTTGCTCAAGACCAGCATCTCAATGAGAGGAGCCTAGGCTCTGGCTACCGTGTTTCCCAGCCTTCCCTCCCCTGCAGCACCGAAGAACAAGCAAGCTGTATTATGAGGAAGAAGCAGAAGCCCTTCCTATGGACAGAGGCACATGACCCCTTCCACACATTGCACATTACTTTAGGAATTAATAGCTCAATTTGGCATTACACAACATGTGGCTGCTCCTGTGGCTGGTGTGGCCTGCAGATCAGCAGAATGAAGACCTGAGCTTCTCTGGATGACCATCAGGAGCAGTCCCTGAAGGGGTAAGACAAATGCATTAAGCTTTTCTGCAAAGCCAATTTTGGGCAATGGTCTGATTGCTGGATAAATCACACCAGGAAATTGAAATCAGTGGCGAGGATGGCACAAGCTGGGTACATTATAGAGTAGCAAACAGTTCTCTATACCTTAGAGAAATCACTCTCTCAGAAGTGGAGAGGAACCGTGCAGCATGTCCAGGGAAATAAGAAGAGACAAGGAAGAAGAAAGGAGCACGTATGAGATACATAAGTCAAAAGGATAAGTTGATGTTAGATGGAGTCTGGAATTAAAAGGAAGAAAGAAACTGAGAGCTAAAGACAGGAAGGAAAGGGGATAGAAAAATTGCAAGGGAAAGAGAAAACCCAAAAAGTACGCTTACCTCTCACCAGTTCCTGGACCTGATGATTTATTCCTAGTACATTTTTGAATGTCAGGTTAGACTGACATGACAGAATTCCTGCCCTCTCTCTTTGCTCACCTACATGCAGAAGATGCAAATTAGCATGAAGCCAGGTAAAGCATGAACAGGAGATAAAATTTATTTTAGTCTTAGCTAGCAATCATTTATTGACTTAATTATCCAAACATATTTATTGAGCATCCGATATATACCAGGCACTGTACAAAAATTTCTGTCCTCATTGAACTATAACACCTTAAAAGGGGGTGGGGGGAGTGATGTACTACAAAGGCACAAGAAAGAGATTTTAGGGTATTAGCTACCCATGGAGATTTGCTTGTATCTGCAAATACAGGCAGCCCAGAGAAGGGTGAAAGTACTCAAAAATGGTGGCTGGGTTGGCAGACATAAGGCACTTGAGAAAGTTAGCTTGGACAGAAAGATTCAGCACCTGACATTTGTAGAAAGTCCTGCTAGAGTGGCAGTCATGAGGATAAAAAGTCGAGGAAGAAAATCCCAGGTGTTAAACATCCCCGCCCGTGGTCAGCCAGCTGTGCCTGCACTGTTTCTCCCACCCAGCAGGCCTCTGTAGCGTGCACACAGCTGGTATCTCTTCACTCTCCACCATGTCCCCATGGGGATCACCAATAAGCTGGAGAGCACTGGACGTGGAGAAGACCCACTAGGGCTCTTGTCCTAGCTGAGCTAGGACCAGCTAGGTGACCTTGGGGAGTCAATTCTTCATTTCAGATCCTCCAAGCTTTAGAGATCCTGTGATTCCAGGACCCAGAGGCTGCGAGCTAAGCCTTTACATAAAAAGGTCCTTTTTAGCCTTCCCAGTCTGTGATTTTAAAGGGGGGGGGGGACGGGGTACGACGTGGGCTTCCTTATCTCAAACAGCAGATGCAGAGCTGGATAGCTGGGAAAGACGGGCCGCTAAAGGGGCCGAGCAAAGCTGCTTCCTTTAGGAAGATGCCCAAGGAAGGGTGGATTGTTTGTTTCTTCAATGCCTGATCCCACAGTATAGTAAACTCATTCTTAGAGCGCCACCTACTGATAAAGGGCTTTTCCACAGCAGATAAATGGGTTCTCAAAAGGGTTTATTATCTCTTCTCCATTTGGGGTTTTAATAAGATTCAGGAAAGAATGTCAGGTAATTTTTCTTTAATTCTCTCATAAAGGGACTTTTATAACAGCTTCAACATTTATAAAGCAAACAGAAATGGAGCTTTGCAGACCTTCTTCAGTATTTATAAGACAAAACCAAACCTTTAATTTGCTCTTCTCCCATGGCAATGGATCCATTGCTTAATAAAATAAGCATTTTCCTGAAAAGTCATGAGTGTTAACCAAATCCGAGCAGAGAAATTTACATTTTAATTGCAGTTAGGGGAGGTCACTGCTTTAAAATGCCTCAAGGGTAACCCTGTTCTAAAGCAAAATAATCACTCCAAAATGTTTGCTTTGGTAAGTTCAGCCTCTCGTTTATATTGTTTTTAATCTTGGCCCACCTGTTCTTGTGACGTGGGTTCTGGGCAATTTTAAATGACAGCCTTTAGCTCACACTCTCTTTAAAAACAAACCAAGTACACTCAAAACCCATTTTGAGCTGGCAGCGAGACATGTGTAAGAGGTTATTTACGATGTGCTACGCCCGCCTGGATCTGGCAGGCGGGCCATGTGGGGCCCCACACTCTTGTCTCTCCCAGACCCAAGGCCTCACCCAGCCACCCCAGCTTGTTAAATGTTGTCTTTAAGCAACTATCACTCTAGGCTCAGAGAGAAAAAGACTTTATATCTTTTGCCAAGAACAGAAGGTTCTGAGAAGACTAGCTGTGGTACCAAATAGTTAAAAGCTTGCGTTCTGAGCTCAGAAAGAACTTGACTTCAATCCCAGCTCTGCCTTTTCCTCATTGTCATTTAAAAGGCTGGGTCAGTTAGTTATCCTTTCTGGGACTCAGTTTTCTCAGCTACAAAATGCAATAAGAAGAGGATCTACTTCATCAGGCTGTGGTCAAGGTTGAATGTGATACACAGCACTAGGCACCAGATACGGTTCAGTATGTTAGTGATCATTATTAATAATATGAAATGCAAAAACCCCTCAGCCAACACTGATGAGGGGTTGAAGGGGCAGTGTGAGGCAGTGGTAAGCGCATTGGATTTGACATCAGAAGACCTAAGGTTTGTATCCCTGTTCTGTTACAAACCACCATGCAAGTTGGGGCTAGTCCAGTTGTTCTCTTTGGGCTTCAGTCTCTTCATTTTCTGGATAAAATCCCTAGTTTACCTGGTCCTTTTCAGCTCCAGAATTAAACTCAATGAGATTTGTTGCTTTTAAAGTGGTTTTAAAGTTCAGCATAATGGAAGTAATGCTATTATTATGAAAATGACTTTTCTGAGGCTAAGAAAACATTTTTCCATCAACTCTTTAGGTTGAGTGCTTTCCCCCACAGTAGAGCGCTCACAAATGAGAACACGTCAAGCACAAAGCCTTCCTTGTAGATTGTTATGAAAGGTCTGAGTTGAAACGAGGTCGGGGGAGAAGAGCCTCCGCACCAACAGCGCGGCGGAGCGCAGCGCCAGACCTCGTCAGGCTCCGTGAGAACAAGGCCTGGACGACGCTGAGGTTTAGTGCGTTGGGTTCCCACTGGATTGAATTATGTCAAATTGAGGAGCTGCTTGTAAAATGAGCAAATATACCCCAAGGATCAGATTTTAACCAACACATTGTACCTTTCAAACTGCTGAGTACAACATGTGGGGAAACGACCTTGTAATCAAATCAGACCGCCGATGTGAGGTCAGCCCGGAATGGAAGTGATTTTGGAAATAGAAATCAAATTTATGACTTGTCTTATTCCACCATCTTTTATTGACTCTTTGGCTAGGTTGGGGATAGGTAGTTAACACAGCCGGTCCTCAGGCAGCTAACCTGCTGAGCAGTGGAATTCTCTTTCCCAAAAAATTTTACCTTGGTCTCACTAATGAAGCCACCCAAGGGTAAGACGCTTAAGAAGCATATAAAGGCAAGTTGTAGATACTGTATGTTAACCCTTTTCAAGCAAAGCATATTAGAACTGGGAAATTTTTTAATAAAAGCCAGTATTCCTTTTACCAGCTAACTTTTTTGATTGGCTTTGTTTTGGGGTTTTTTTTAAAAGATTTTATTTTATTCATTCTTACACAGAGGGGAAGTGAGGGAGAAAGAGAGGGAGAGAAACATCACTGTGTGATTGCCTTTTGTGCGCTCCCACACTGGGGACCTGGCTGGCACGCCAGGTATACGCCCTGACTGGGAATCAAACCAGCAATCTTTTGGTTCACAGGTCAGCACTCAATCCACTGAGCCACCATAGCCAGGATGGCTTTGTTTTGTTTTAAAATAGATTAATTATATTCAAATGGAATTGCTTAGGACTGAGAACTATTTTCTAGGTCCACTTAGAAAACCAACACTACACATTTTTATTACAAAACTAAAATTGTAAGTAGAAAAACTGTAAGAACAAAAACAAAGGCTTCACTTAACCCCAGAACCCAAAGAGAACCATGAGGAATGTTTTATAGTGTTTTTTTTCTGTATGTCTGTATGCAGATGTAAATATAATTGGTATAGAACCTGTGGCTTTTTTTAAAATAACTATAAAGAAAACCCTGGCATACTGTGAAAGCCAGAATGATTGACAAGGAGGGGATGATGGGCAGGCAGAGAACTAAAATGTGCAATATATGAAACTCGAGGATATTTGGTTGGTATTCTGGAGTAGAGTATAATTTCAGAAAACAAACATAATTTGCAATTTAATAGGTATACTCTTTTTTTCAGAGGTTTTTTTTTTTCTGTCCGTCTTTTGGTGTATTTTGCAGTTTTTTGCTTCTAATCTCTACAGCAACCTGAGACCATTTAATTTGGTCTTGTCCATCTTTTTCAGTGTTCCTTTTAGGAAAAAGAAACTTCAAAGCACTCCCCAAAAATCTAATCACGAAGATCCTCATTAAACAGTAAAGGAAAGTTATATGACTTAGGATGCTGTGCAGCCCTGAGAGTGAAGGGATTATATTGTCAAGTGAGAGGAAAAGGTGCAATTAAAAAGGATCGAATGTAAGACACTACAAAGATCTGTGTGTCAACTTTGAAATGAGCCTGTGATTTGCTTTCTTAAGATTCAAGAAGTCTATTCCCATCAGTGTGGTTGTGTTATTTATGGGGTCTCTTATGGGATTAGGAAAAAAAGCGTTATGGTAGTCCTCCCTGCACCTGGGGAGGGGGGCAGGAATACATTTCAAGACCCCCCCCCCAGTGGATGCCTGAAACAGGTGGAGAGTACAAAACCCTGCATATACTATGTTTTTCCCTATAGATACATACCTGTGATCAAGTTTACTTGATACATTAGGCATGGCTAAGAGATTAACAACAGTAACGAAGAATAAAATGGAACAATTGTAACAGTAAAATAGGGGTTACTTGAACACAACAAGTACTGCAATGCCACGACCATCCAGCTGGCAAGCAAAACAGCTGCTGAATGACTAACCTACCTGAGCCTGCACAGCGTGGAGATGCTGGAAAGAGAGATGTGGTTCACGTCCCAGGTAGGAATGAGCTGGATGGCATGATGTTTCTCATGCTATTCAGAACATCATACACCTTAAAACTTATGAATGGTTTATTTCTGCAATGTTCTATTTAATATTTTTGAACCATAGTTGCCTGAGGGTAACTGTAACCATGGGAATCAGAAACAGAGAAAGGGGACTCTTGCACATTATATGACTCGTGACTATATTACATGGCTTGGAGCCATACCTCTCATGTTGTCGCATGAAAACTGGCCTTACTCTCATGTGCCACCTACACAAGACACATGCACAGCAACCAAAGCCAAAAGGTGGCTGTGCTTCAGAAAAAAGCTGAGCAGGTCGGAGCCCACTGGGTTGCCATCATTCTAACTCACAGAGAATTTTCGAATCTGAAAAATAATTAAGGAGCAATGGATGTTGCTGAATGTTCCAGTAAATACCAGGAAGGGAAAACATGCACTGAGCACTTGCGTTATGCCAAGCACTTACATGAATTAATTCATTTAATTCTGACAACAACCCCATGAAGTAAGTATAGTTATTTTTCTGATATTACAGATGAAAAGACTAGAACATAGCTGGTAAATGGCAGTGAGGACTAGACCCCAGGAAGCAGACCCCACAGTCTATGGGCTTAACAAGATACTCTCTGGTCTCTCTTCTCATTAAAAAAACAAAGATTTGCTTAAAGTAAATTACAGACTGTCTCTGTGGTTCTTGGTCTACTTAACTCAGCCATCTTTCAAAACTCATCTTTTAAAGCCAGTAGAAACCTTGCTTCCTTAAGCTACATTTGTTCCACTTTCTTTCACTTGCCCTCCTAGTACCATGCCCTTGGACCAGCATAACCCAGATCCTAATCTTTGGAAATTTCTCACTGAGTTAACTGTCCTCCCCAGTAGAATTCTTCCAGGGGGCAGAGAGTGCACTTGTTCTGCTCACCACTGTGGTCTCAGACAGGGCACAGAGTAGGCACATAAATCTTTACTGAACGAATAAATAAACAAGCACATAGCTGTCCCGGTTCATGGGAAATGACGGAGAGTACGTGCCCTGCAGGGTGCGGAGTGCGGCACATGTGGGAAAACACTGGGTGATGAAAGCAGTTAACAACCCAAAGCAGACAGCAGGCTCGCCACAGAGATCAGGCAGGACATCTGCTGGCGGTTTGGGGTATACAGGGCAGGCTTGTTCCCAAACGAAACACTCCAGACAGGACTGCTCTCCAGCGGCCAGCACCCATTCATTTATTTATCCAGGCTCTCACACGATGCTGTTCTCAGAGACGCTGTTCTCAGAGAGGCAGGACATAAAATAGAAATAATCACTACCCAGCTGTGCATCCTTGAACGAGAAAGAGAAAAAAAAATGTACTCACAGCGACTTGAAAGCTAGCTTCCATTTGTCCAGGCTTTTTGCTGTTCCTTAGACTTTACACAAAAGAAGCAGACAATCCCCAAAGACTTCACTGATTTAGTATAAATATTATCTCCATTTGATCACAGGCTTCTAATGATAATAGCTTATCTTTAGTAATTTGGTCTTGTTTATTCTATCTGGGGTCCTAGCCTTGTATTCTAATTTCAGTTGAATTTGTTTATTCATTTTATATGTTTTTATTAAAGGTTTATTATATGCCAAGTGCTGTGCTAGTCACTGGGACACAATAGTGAACAAAATAGAGACAACCTGACCTCACAGTATATACTAGTGTATACAGATGTGTTAATAGGCAATTGCAAAATTAGCAGGGTCCTATGGTTCATGCAGGAAATTCAAGGAGTTTTATTTTAAATTCCTTCAATAGTAAGCAAAATGGGATGCATGTTAATGTGTCCTTTTCATTGTTTTCAGCTGATTCTTAAATATCTTCAGTCCAGTGGTTGAAGTGAGACAAAACTACCTGCAAGAACATATGTAACCAAAGTGTAAAACGTCTTCCTGCTCAGCTCTTTCTAACTGGATGAATCACATAATTGGGGCCAGGCAGGGGCAGTGAATTAGTTACCAAAAGATCTTGTTTAGAAAGTCTACGTAGTGACTACTCAAAGAGAACAAAAAAGCAGGTGTTGGAGACTGTATGATTGCCCCTGCCGTTCTGCATTCCCTCCCTGTGATGTGGTAACACCTCCCCTTCCCCGGGACAGCAGGCTCGGCCAAGTGGTTAGCCTTACTTAACGCAATGCGCGTGGCAGCGTTGTGTGCCTTATCCAAGCAGAAGCTCTTAAGAGCTCTCCAGTAGTTACGCATGGCTCTTGCCCCTCTGACACAAAACAACTCATCCTAGCGAGGGGCACCTGCTCCCACCTAAGTCCCAGGATGAAGACATGAGAAACAGAGCCAACCAGTGAACACGCGTAAGATGAATCACAGGTGAATCTCCATGGCTGGAGATTTGGGGGTGGTTTGTTATTTCACATAACCTAGCAAGAATAGACTGGATCACCATGTTTCAGAGTCACCCAGTGGGGTGCCAACAGAGGCTGGAAGAGAGTTGCAGTACGAGCATGGAACAGGCACAACTTCCTAGAGCAAGACCAGAAATGAAACATAATATAAACATATAAAGAAGTGTATGGTCAAAGAGACAAAGAAGTCAGTGGAGATAAAGATGTTTTGAATAACCATGAACAAGCTTGATATAATCTGTTTATATAGTACATTGAGCCTGGAACAGGAAAATATGTATTCTTTACAAGCCCCATGGAATAATTTATGAAAATGACTTGTGTATTCGTCATAAAGTAGTCTCTACAAATTCCAGATAGTGTGCATGCATCATATCTGACTATATTGCAGTTAATTAAAGAAAATAAAAATTAAAAATAAACAATCCCACACATTTGGAAATTGAAAAATGTACATCTTTTTAAAGCATATTTTATTGATTATGCTATTACAGTTGTTCCAGTTTTTTTCCTCTTTATCTCCTTCTGCAGTGTCCCCACTCCAGAATCCCCCCCACCCACCCACTGCCCTTAGTTCAGGTCCATGGGTCATGCATAAAGTTCTTTGGCTTCTCCATTTCCTATACTATTCTTAACCTCCCTCTGTATATTTTGTACCTACCAATTATGCTTCTTATTCCTTGTACCTTTTCCCCCATTCTCCCTCCTCCCCCTCCCCGCTGATAACCCCTCATGTGATCTCCACTTTTGTGATTCTGTTCCTGTTCTAGTTGTTTGCTTGGTTTGTTTTGTTTTTGTTTTTTAGGTTCAGTTATTGGTAGTTGTGAGTTTGTTGTCATATTACTATTCATAGTTTTTATCTTCTTTTTCTTAGATAAGTCCCTTTAACATTTCATATAATAAGGGCTTGGTGATGATGAACTCCTTTAACTTGACCTTATCTGGGAAGCACTTTATCTGCCCTTCCATTCTAAATGATAGCTTTGCTGGATAGAGTAATCTTGGATGTAGGTCCTTGCCTTTCATGACTGTGAATACTTCTTTCCAGCCTCTTCTTGCCTGCAAGGTTTCTTTTGCGAGATCAGCTCATAGTCTTATGGGATTTCCTTTGAAGTTTACTCTCTCCTTTATCTCCTTATCTTTAATCTTGGTCATGAAACAAAGAAATCGTAGCAAAAATTGGAAAATATTTTAATCTGAACAATAATACTACTTGTCAAAATTAGTGCAATGGAACAAAGAGTACTTTAGAGGAACAGTTACAGTGCTTGCCCTATCAGAGAGTTATTGCTGCAAACTTACCAATGAAAGAGAGTAAACAACCGTGAAACAGATTCTACCGTGCGTGTGGAAACTGGATTTTTGACAGAGCAATTATCTATTTATCTATTGCTCCATCACAAATTACCCCAAAACTTCATGTTGTAAAACAGCAATAATTTTATGACTTCCTACAATTCTGTGGATTGACTGGGCCATTCTTGTGTCGGTCTCACCTCAACTCAGCCGTGCAGCTGCACTCAGCCAGTCCCAGGGCCCCCCTGAAAATCCCAGAAGATGCTCTCACATGACTGGCTCTTTGTCCTGACTCTTGGCTGGGATTCAGCTCTCTTCCAGGTGACCTCTCTGTATTTGTCAAAAGAAGCGCCTAGACAAGCCCACATTCAAGTGAAAAATAAAAAATAGACCCTTCCTCTTGATGGATGGAGTGGCATACCTATAAGGAGGGAAGGAACTGATCAGAGCCATCCTTAGCGATTATCCAAGAGCTGGAATTACAGGCTAGTGAAAAATGGAGGGACTAGACAATAGATTATTGGTATTAAATAAAATGCAATTAGGCCCCTCCTTCATACATGCACAAAAATAAATGCCGGATGGATTAAAGGCTTAAGTGCAGGAAGGAGAATTATAACACTTTTAAGAAACAAACAGGAAAATATGTTCAAGACCTTGGAAGAGGAAAAACTTTTTGAATCAAGACACAAACAGGAACAAACCATCAAAGACAATGGGTGATTAAACTCAAATACATTAAAATGCAGCATTTCCATTTATCAGATTACCATGAGAAAAATGAAAAGACAAAATGCTTATTGGGAAATTATAATAGAAACACATACAAATGGCAGACAACTATTACCCAAAAGATGTGAAGAATTCCAAAATATCAATAAGGAAAAGACAACACAAATTTTAAATGGGCAAAAGACTTGAATAGGGATGTTGGAGACGAAAAAAGAAAAAAAAAAAAGGCAAATAAGCACCAAATGATTCTCACCATCATTATTCAGGGAACTGCAAATCAACACTAAAATGAGATATTTTACATACACCTGATTGGCAAAAAAAGTTTAATCTTCACAATATCAAAGCTGATTGGAGATGAGGAACAAGAGATATACATATACTCTCCTACTAAAAGTAGAAGCAGATACTGCCTATTTGGAAGGCAAGTTAACATTAATTAATAAGTTGGAGGATGCACACACCCTATGATCCAGTAATTTCCTAAAATTTCCACTTTCACGAATATTTCCTAAAGAAACTCTTGTACATGGAGTACATATCAGAAGACAAATGTTTACAGAAGCAATGTTTGTAATAACAAAAAATGAAATTCACACATATCCATTGCTAAGAGAATTGGATAGATTGTGGCTTAGTCTTTAAAGGGAAATACTATGCAGCAATGAAGATGAGTGAACTTGGCTATGTTTCAAAAGCATAAGGTGAGCAACAAAAACAAGTTCCAGAAGACTGGACTCCATATGATTCCACTTACGGAAAGTTCAAAAATACAGAAAACTAAGTGATATTTTGATTAGAGATTGATATGTGAAAATGTACAAAGAGAAATGGGCAGGAAATAAGATTTGGATTGTGGTTTCCTCTGGGAAGAAGGGAAAGGAGGCATACAGAATGGACTTGGCTCCAAGGACACTGGCCCACTTTAAATCTGGATGTTGAATATATCAGTGCTCATGGTATTGTTATTCTTTAAGTCTTATGCGTATGTTATAGTTACCAGTTTTTACATATTCAGTACCCAGTAAAAGCAATTAAAAAATAAAGTCTTTAAAAAACACATGGAATATAGTGAATGATAAATGCGCAACGGCAGAAATAATAAAAGTAACATTTTAAAACAGAGAGATTTGATCCCCTATTTCTTGTTTCCCAAAAGCACTAAACAAAAGAGCTGCTTGGGTTTATTTTTTCAGCCCTCCAGCTTTCCCCACTATTTTCCTCCCCATCTTCAGCAGGAACCTGAAGAGAATGGGAAACAAGCCACGTGGCTATCTGGTACAATGGGGAGGGGAAAAATGAATTGATTTTTGTCCCAGAGCAGCAATTTCCAACCTGTTCATCTTGTGACATAATATAGTAATTACTAAAATTCTGTGGCACACCAAAAAATATATTTTTGCCAATGTGGCAAACAAATAGTTGTAATTTGTATTCATTTGCACCAGATGACTATTATTGTATTGGTTGTTGTCATTTTTTTTTTTTTTATTTGACAATCTCAGGGAAAAGAGATCAGTGTCCCTGACTAAATAGTCAGGTATAATATATTTTTAAAATTCTGGCAGCACACTGGTTGAAAAACACTGTTCTAGAGTGTCAAAAGTTACTCAGATCTGGTCTGTGTATGATATTCACCCCACCTCCAACCACTGCCACTCACCCCCAGATCTCAGCTTACTTTGATCCTATTACAATAAAGATCCTGGGTTGCATTACAAAGCCCTCATCCATTAACTTGGCACAGTAGGCTCCATGTCCAATCACTACTTCCTAATTTCCATGATCCCTGTCTGGCTCTGAAGGGTTGCATCTGGGGAGATAGACGGAGTCCCATATTCTCATTACTTTTCAGATTTGCTCCCTTTTCTCTACTTTACTCCTACCTACCTCGTTATTAATTGCCTAGAGTGGTCTTCCTACCCTATCCAGCCAATCTCCTCCCTGTTGCCAGAGCTGTCTCTTCTCTTAAAATATAAATGCACTCAGTCCCCTGCTTAACAGCTTCATTTAATTCCCTTAAACTCCAGGAAGTGTCTACAGTCCTCACTCTGAAATGGCTTTAGCCTATCTCCTCCCTCTTGCCCATGCTATCTTCCAGGCTCAGGGCCTTTGCACATGCTGCGGCCTCTGCCTGGTTTGTTCTTTCCACATCCATGCTGGGTGGTGGGCCTTCTCCAAGCAGCTGCACGGACAGTGTCCACAAACATACGTTGACAGAAGGAAGGTGTGAGTCACACCTTTGGGTGTCTTCTGGAAGTAGCTAAGGTCACTGAGACGGGTGGGGGAAGGCTGTGGTGTAGCTACTAACTAGCTGGGCCTATCAAACCAGCAGACATCTGGGCTGCACGTGGAAAATACGTAGCATTGGTGTGATATTTAGCAGGCTTTTCATAAAGGAGAGGTCTAAGTGAAGCTTACCTTTAGTTGGCAGCAATGTCCAATGGCCCTGATCACCAAATCCTATTCCTGGCCTAACTCTACATCCCCTGTTAATTCAGGCAAGAGGTTGTTTCTGCCTATTGTAGCTGCCATTGCCAATGGCAAAGCTACTCTTTGCTCCTCGCCTAAATGCCCGTACTTCATTTCAGTCACTATTTCCTAGGAATGACGGTTGTATCAAAGCTTGGCTTTAGCCACCACATTTGGCCAAAATCTGTTTTCGACTTTGGCTTTGATCTTTGGGAGGTCAAAAGCCTTCTGGTACGCTGAGCAGTAGAATGCGAACTTTCGTGTCATTTCTCATATAAATATGCAAGTAACTGCACAGTTACCATGAACTCTAATCAGCATAACAATATCAATAATAAAATAAGACAGATCATTCCAAGTCATTATAATATCTGAATACGTGCTTTCAAATTAGGTAAGCATTTTAGATGTAACACAGCCACCACCACCACAGCAACAACATATTTGTGTGCTTTGGATTTTGGATTCCTATCACTCAGTTGAAGTCTAACTATATATTTTTGGTGGCAAGAATAAAATGTTAGAATAATTAATGAGAGGGTAAAGGAGGTCAAATATATCTGGACGAAAGGAGACTAATCTTTGGGTGATGAGCACACAATGCAATATACAGGTGATGTATTACAACATTGTACACTTGAAACTTATATAATTTTATTAGCCAATGTCACCCCAATAAATGTAATAAAATAAAACAAACAGGATAATTAATGAGCACTGTGAAAGCTGTTCTTCTTAAGAAAAAATATTAAGAAATCCCTAATGTATAAATACAGACAGATTTAGCTAGAAAACTTTAGAAAGAACATATCTTTTTTAAATCAACCAAGCTTTAAAAAATTTAACACAAGGCAGAATAGTAGAGATGAGATTATGCCACAAGTTTGATCTTTGTAGAACTGTTTAGTGTTGTCGAATTCATAACATTAAATAAAATAACCCCTCAAACTATATTTGGCTTTTAGTTATTTATTCCATTTGGACAGTAAGTCTTCAGTTGCGTTTTCTGAATGTAATTAGCATGCAGCCTAATGAAGCAGAATTCCTGACTATAACCAAAGATAACAGGCCACTTTCATCATTTCTCTTCAAGCAAAGGCAAACCACAAAGGCCGATGAGGGACTTTGGAATTGCCTTGTCATGTACTTATGCAAGGTGTTCAAACAAGATGAAATAGCAGCAATTACCGTCTTAAAAGGCAGCCTGAACAAAAGAAAGCTTTAATGCAGTACTTTGCAGATTGAAATACCAATATAGCAGGGCTTACTAACCACCAAAGGTCGTCTGCAGAGAATCTGATTCATATGCCAGAACCTGACGAAGTACTAAAAGCAAGTGTCTAAAGAGAGCAAGTATTTCTTACTTGAAAAGATGCTCTTATCATTGTGGCCAGAGAAGATGCTAGAATTGGTATGCCACAAATCCCAGTCGCTGATGAAAATGTTGGAATTGTGTTATCTTGGAAGCCAATTAAATTGGTCTATGGTCACATTTCTGGACAAGATTTAACAACAAAATTTTTTCAGGTGGTGGTGGGAGGCAGCAAGTACATGTAGAAATGTTAGGAATAAAAAATAAAAGTAATGGTGAGTAATTTTGTTTGCTTGAGAAAATAGCCTCTTCTTTAAACAGTGCACAGAACTTTTATTTGTATAGAATTGCCTCAAAAAATCCTCACTATTCAACAAGTATGAACACAGGGAGAGGTATAATTAAGGCGGTTTTTTCAGTTATCTACCACATTTCTGTCAGACAAAAATTCATTCTTTGATGATAACATTTCATTTTCAATCTCATTAAAATACCAGGCCCTCAGGTATTTGGACAAAATGTATATTTGGTGATCATGACCAATAGAACAAGAGTTTTATGTCTTTTAGATAAACTAGAAAGCTGTGGCTTATTGGCCTATGTATTAGGTATAAATTTCTTAAGTCACAAAACTCAGATGTTTAAAAAACAAACAGATATCAAGCATATTTCTTTTTAAAAATTGTATTTTATTGATTATGTTATTACAGTTGTCCTGATTTTCCCCCTTTCCAGCCCTCCACCCAGCACCCTCCACTCCCTTAGGCAATCCCCCCACCCTTGTTCATGTCCATGGGTCATGCATATAAGTTCTTTGGCTACTTCCTTTCCTGTACTGTACTTTACATCCCCATGGCTATTCTGTAACTGTCTATTTGTACTTCTTAGTCCCCTCACCTCCCACTCCTTCTCCTACACCCACCCTCCCAGCTCTTTATTTTTATCCTTTGGAATTTTAATTATGATGTGTCTTGGAGTGGGCCTCTTGGGTCCTTCTTGTTTGGGACTCACTGTGCTTCCTGGTCTTGCATGTCTATTTCCTTCACCAAATTAGAGAAGTTCTCTTTCATTATTTTTTCAAACAGATTTTCTAATTTCTTGCTCTCTCTCTTCCTCTTCTTGCTTGCCTATGAAGTGAATGTTGGAATGCTTAAAGTGGCCCCACAGACTATTTATACTATCCTTATTTTTTGGGGGGGTGATTCTCTTTTCTCCTTGTTCTGTCAATTGGCTGTTTTTTGTTTCCTTATGTTCCAAATCATTGAGTTGATTCTCAGCTTCATCTGCTGTACTGTTGTTTTCCTATAAATTGCTCTTTATTTCAATTAGTGTATCTTTCATTTTTGACTGGATCTTTTTTTATGCTATTAAGGCTCTCACTAACTTCCTTGAGAATCCTAGTACCAGTGTTTTGAACTCTGCATCTGATAGATTGTTCATCTCCATTTTGTTTAGCTCTTTTTCTGGAGTTTTGATCTGTTCTTTCATTTGGGCCATGTTTCTTCATCTCCTTGTTTTGGCAGCCTCTCTGTATTTGTTGCTATGTATTAGGTAGAGCTGCTTTGACTCCATGTCTGGTAGTGTGGCCTAATGCAGCATGTGTCCTGGAGGGTTCAGTGGCACAGCCTCCATTATCACCCATGCTGGGAACTTGAGGTGCATTCTTTGTGTGGGCTGAGTACACCCTCCTCTTGTAGTTGAGCCTTGGTTGCTGTTGGCAGACCAATGGGAAGGATTTACCCAGGCCAGTTAGCTACAAGGTTTGGTTGTGACCACTTATCACCATCCTCCACCCTCTGTGGAGGATCAGCTGTGCAGGGGCAGTTCCTCCACAGGCTGTAGCTGCCCACATGTGGCTGTGGTACCAGTCCATTCTGTATCTTCACCCCTCCTACCAGTCTGAATGGATGTGGTTTCTTTAATTCTGTAGTTGTCAGACTTCCATTCAACTTGATTTCTGTCAGTTCTGAGCAATGGTTGTTCTATATCTCAGTTGTAATTTTGTTGTGGTTGTGCGAAGAGGCGAGCCATGTCTGCCTATGCTGCCATCTTGACAGGAAGTCTCGAGCATATTTCTCAATAGCCAAACTTTATTTTTAGCTGAGCTCCCATCTGCCTGAGGGCAGAAATCTTAGTCTGAAAGTTTTTAGTTTTTCTTAGTCACCTTAGGTTTAAACTCAGTTGATTTTTAACCCACCCCCCCCTTTTTCCTTTATTCCCTTTCCCCAGGACTGATCTAAATCCCAGGCAGCTTGGCAGCAAGGCAGAAAACAGCCTGATTTGCAGTCGTCCTTGACCCTATACTACCACTGGTTAAAAGGATAAATCTCAGCTGAACTTTGGGCATGGGCATTCTTCCAGGCTGACTTCTGCTGAGGCAGCCACATCCCGGGTGGCACCAACTATACTGTTTTCTGCAGCAACCCCTCATTGGAACTGAGAATTTTCTTGTAATCTCATTCTCTCTCAGCTTATTCCTAAGTCTTTTATGGAGACTTTGGGAACTGTGCTTATTTTTTCTTGCACGCCAACCTAAGCTCATTTGTCCTAAAATTGCTAGGTTCTTTTGGTATGGATCAGGGGTATCCCATGCTTAGAGAGACTAATATGTCTCTCTGTACAATGTCACTACCGAATGGTACCATACAATGAAAGCAACATATACAAGTATTTATTGACAATGGGCACAAAAAAAATCTTAAAATCACTGTAATTTCAGTGACTCACACTGCCCTTCTAGAGCCTGACAACCATCTCTCATGAAACGTTCATGCAAAGGCAAAATGCAACAATATCCTGAACTTGGAAGCTTCTAAGGCAGAGCTCTCCAATAAAAATACAATGCAAGTCACAAATGTAATTGAAAATTTTCTAAGAGCCACATTAAAAAAAAAAAAGGTAAAAAGGAACAGGTGAAGTTAATCTTTGGTTTATTTGTTTTCAAGTTTTATATTGTCAGAAATACAAGACCATAGCTACTGAAAACCCCACAGAACAAATGTACATCCTCTATGAGTTATTACAGGGCGAGCACCTGCATTACTGCCACCCAGGGTAAGAAGCAGGATTCTGCTGGCTGCCTCTGAGGGCTTCTCATGAGTCCTGGTCCAATCTCAACCCAGTCGTGCTTCTATAATGTTACCAGTCTCCTGACTTTTTTAAAAATATATATTTATATAGACATACTTTTTAGAACAGTTTTAGACTTACAGAAAAAAAAAGAGCAGATAATACAGAGAGTTCCTATATACCTCCACAGACACACCCAGTTCTCCCTATTAGTAAGGTCTGATATTAGTAGGGTATATGTATTACAAATAATGAACCAATACTGACACATTATTATCAACTAAAATCCAAAATTTACTCAGGTTTCCTTAGTTTTTACCTAATGTCCTTTTTCTGTTCCAGAATCCAGCCCAGGACACCACATTACACTTAGTTGTGATGTCTTCTCGGGCCCAGGTGGCTGAGATGATTTCTCACATGTTCCTTGTTTTTGATGACCTTGAGAGTTTTGAGGATTGCTCACCTGGTACATTGTAGGATGTTCCTCTACCAGAATCGGTCTGACATTTCCTTGTGATTAAATTGGAGTTATAGGTATTTGTGAAGAAGATCACAGAGGTAAAGCACCATTTTTTTTTAGCGATTTTTGTTTTATCCTCACCTGAGGACACACTTATTGATTTTAGAGAGAGGGAAAAGGAAGGAGAGAAAGAAGGAGAGAAACATTGATGTGAGAGAGAAACACCCATTGGTTGCCTCTCATATGTGCCCCAACTGGGGACTGCAACCTAGGCCTGTGCCCTAACCAGGAATAGAACCTGCGACCTTTCAGTTTATGGGATGATGCTCCAACCAACTGAGCCACACTGGCCAGGGCTAAAGTGCCATTTTTTATCACATTACATCAAGGATACATACTATCAACATTAGTTAAGACTGCAATGACCTGACTAAAGGTGAAATGAATTCCAATAATGTATTTTATTTGATCCGATAAATCCAAAATATTAACGTTTTGACATGCAATCAATATAAAGTTATTAGTGAGATAGTTTACATTCTCTGTCAGACTAAGATGTTAAAATCAGGTGTGTTTTACACTTAAAACACATCTCAGTTCAGGTTGGGCACTTTTCCAGGGCTTAAGAGCTGCTCCATATCAGGCAGTGCAGCTCTGTGGGACTTCTCTCTCCCAGGGGTCCAGGCGGGAAGGGAGGTGCTCATTCCCTCTTCTTGAATTCCTTGAGTTTACCTAGGGGTTTGCTCACACCTCCCCCCACGCACTCTTAGCTAATCTCAGAGACCCTAGCAGAGGTTAATGCTCTGGTTTCTTACCCAACTTTCTCCCATCTCTGCCCATGGCCCCCTTCCCATGGGATCATTGTATAATTGGGGAAGGGGGCAGATGACAAATGGCTAAGCAGAAGTTATCCAAATCTTTTAACCTTACTCTGAGACCATGTTTCAGTTTTTTGTCTACTCATTTTGTTTTGTCCTAAACCCCAAGAATTGGAAGGCTGTGTTCCGTTGGCCCAGCTGGCCTCCTCCGTCTGGGGCAGCTGAAGTGGACTGGTCCGGTTGAGGGCTGAACTGTCTGGTAAAGATGAGGAAATTCAAAGGAGTTTTCAGAAGGGATGAGGAGAGAGAACACTGTAGTTAGTACTTCACAGTGTCACCTTGTCACAGTCATTAATAACCTTTAAAATTAGTGCTAATCTTTTAAAAGCTATAATGAGAGCAGCAACGTAACACTGGAGCTCACAGCTCTAAAGTGGGCCATGTACAAAAGTATCATTATCTTTCAGGGACAGTCACTTATAGCTAATTCACAATATGCCCCCTAGATATTCGTGACTTTTGTCTCATCTGTGACACTCAGCATTTGACTTCAAAATTCCAGTTTTTTTTAAAGTTCTAAAAATGTTATGGAATTCTGTTTCAATCCAAAACAATTTTGTCAGTGGTTAGTTTCCAGGCCAGTTCCCCAAGCCTATTTGATTCATATTGTAACTGAAATAAGTTACGTTTAAACTGAAAATTGCCGGGACCAATACTGTTATATTATTCAAGGGAGTTCTCGGGGTAGACAGCTTCAAGTGTGTGCTTCCTGTCCACACATGGCCCAGCAGGAAGTGCCGATCCAGCCAAATCAGCCTCCTGGGCTCAGAAGCTCTCCTTCCCTCTCCAGTCTCATGATTTTCTTCTCCTGAACTCTCAGGGTTTCACTGCAGCCAGAACTGTAACCATCTTTTTCCATTTTCACCCATCTTGCTAATAGTAAAGACTCTCAGGGAAAAGAATGAAAAGACAGTTGTTCTTTTATCTTGATGCCCACAGAAGAAAAGAGGTGAAAGTTTGGTGACACGTACAGAAGAGATTTTAAAACTTATATTCAATTTTTTAAAAATAAAATGTAAAGCTTACTTTCCCTTAAGCCTTTAAGTTAATATGAAAATTGTATTATTCTATTAATAAGTCTAGTACATTTTAACAAGGGGACTTTGATTAATATTCTCAAGTTGAACAAACTAAACTCCTCTTAACCAGTTATGTTTACAAAGTTAGTTGAAATAAATTTCCCTTAAATGTTTTAAACTGCATTAATAAATTTAACATATTCAGTTTTCTTTTATAAAGCACATTAATCACCTACCCTGACAAGCAAAACATTGTCAAGTACTTACAGACTAAATTAAATTTATAAATATAATGAATCTCTTAAACAGTCCAGTATTACACTGCTTGCAAACCATAAAATCCTCTTACACCTTTCAGCAACAAATTATAAATCTAAAGTCAATTACTCCATTACACATTTCAGGTTGAAATCAGAAGGCTAATCTCTCCGATATTCTCATACACCCAATTATTTTAAACACTATAAGTACTGTGAATACCAAAGACAGAGATTGCTGTTTTAAAATTTAATACAAAAGCGTTTACTGTGGATTTGGTCTCTCGGTTCTTCTATATTTAATTGTAAATCTTCCCAAGGCTAACCTACATGTGCACTCTATGACTAAGAGAACAGTTCTAATATCCCCAAAATGAGTTGATTTTCCCATCCCAGCAAGTTGCATTGATTTCTTGCCAGAAATTTTTGGCCCAAGGCAGGATTTGAATTCCAGGGTTATTTTTCCAGCACCAAAAATAGACACATTTGTCTTTTTAAAAGTTAGTCACTTATTCCGACTGGGTATTTCAAGTCCAAACCTTTTCCAATGGAAATGGCTAGTTTTGCTGAACCCATCTTCTGGGTTTAAGTTCCACCATTATCTCATTCTTTGCTCCTGTTTGAGTCCACGACCCACCCCATTCCCCCAGGTTGCTTCACCACTTCAATTAGATTCAACCAGCTTTTCACTGCTTGATTGAATGGGGCATTATTTTCACATTTTGGTCTTTGTCTAGTCTTTGTACAATCTTTAAGTCTTAGTGATAGCATACCTTTGCTTCAAGGAAGGAATGAGTCTCAGGAATACTGTGGAGTTGCATTCTTTTAAAGAAGGGGTGGAGAAGGAGAGAGCCAGGCTGGGAAGGGAAGACAGTGGTCATCTGTGTGTGATGGGAGAGGGAAGGAGCTGGCTTGACCTCAAGAATCAGGTGCTTGGCTGTATGTTTCTCATACATGGCATTTATTTTGTTGAGGTACGCTTGCTCTACTCCCACCTTGCTGAGTGCTTTATCATAAATGGGTGCTGTACTTTATTAAATGCTTTTCCGCATCTATTGATATGATCATGTGGTTTTTGTCTTTGCTTTTGTTTATGTGATGTGCTACATTTATTGATTTGTGAATACTGTACCATCCTTGCATCTCTGAGATGAACCCAATTGGTCATGGTGTATCATCTTTTCAATGTATTGCTGGATGTAGTTTGACAATATTTTGTTGAGGATTTTAGCATCTATGTTCATCAGTGATATTGGCCTGTAGATTTCTTTCTTTGTTGTGTCTTTATCTGGTTTTGGGATTAGGATAATGCTGGCCTCATAGAAAGAGGTTGGGAGTCTTCCTACTTCTTGGATTTTTTGGAATAGTCTGAGAAGGATAGGGGTTAGCTGTTCCTTAAAGGTTTTATAAAATTCTCCTGTACAACCATCCAATCCAGGGCTTTTGTGTGCTAGGAGTTTTTTTTTAATTACTGCTTCAATTTCACTAGCTGTCCATACTGCCCAAAGCAATTTATAGACTCAATGCAATCCCTATTAAAATACCAATGACATATTTCACAGATATAGAACAAATATTTCAAAAATTCATATGGAATCATAAATGACCCCAAATAGCCTCAGCAATTTTGGGAAAGAAGAACAAAGCAGGGGGATCACAATACCTGACATCAATCTATATTACAAAGCTACTATAATCAAAACAGTCTGGTACTGGCATAAGAACAGACACATAGATCAGTGGAACAGAATAGAAAACCCAGAAATAAACCCAGAAATAATAGAGACAATATTAATTGTCTCTATGGTCAATTAATATTCAACAAGAGGGGCAGGAGCATAAAATGGATTAAAAATAAATTCTTCAACAGATGGTGTTGGGACATCTGGACAGGTACATGCAAAAAATGAAACTTGACCACCAAATGACACCATACACAAAAATAAAATAAAAAATAAACTTATATTTAAGAAAAGACTTAAATATAAATTGTGACACCATAAAAGCCCTAGAGGAAAACATAGGCTTTTGGGAACCACCCTGCCTGGTTTCAGAAGCTGTAAACCCCCATGGCTAAGGCTGAGTCAGCGACCTTCAGACCATAAGCCACTGAGGAGACAAAGCTTATCTCCCTGGCAGGGGTGCCGCCTCTGCCTCTTTTACCTCACCCTGCCTGGCCCCCAATACTTGATTGGTTAGCCAATGATAGGTAAGATTCCTCAAGGGAGGAACTACCTAAGACAGGCACAATCATGGGGAGCCCCCAGGGAAGGACTTGAGGGCTTATAGCAAAAGGGGGTGATGGACCCTCACCCCTCAGCTTTGACATAGCCTGAGTCCTCATTCTGTCTGCAAGAAGTCTCCTAATCTCTCGGCTGCCTTACTCCCCCTGCCTGATTTAAGCCTGAAACAATGACAGAGGGTGGTGCAGCCCAGTGCTGCAAAGGGTGGGTTCCCTGGGTGATCAGGCCTAAGAAAGACTATGTAAAATCCTGTGAAAACTGCTCCACTAAGAATGCTCTCAAGTAAATGATAAGATTCCAAGCAGGAAATTAGTTTGTTTCCCAAAGTTTTGTAGCCCTTAAGCTAACAGACCCTGACTTGAAATAAGCCCTCATAGTTCTCTGTATGCTATCTATTGTTTGATCCTTACTGCCTGACAATGATTAATGAGCTTTACCTGTATTCCTGTGCAAATTGAACCCAATAAAAACCTGTGAAGGCAAGGGTCAGCTCACTCTCCCCTTGAGAGAGTGGCCGTGCCATCCCTTTTCCTCCACAGGACTCAGTAGTCCATGTGAATTTGTCTCATATCTCATCCATAATGCTGCACACACTGCGGGCTGGTGTCTGCGTCAACAGGCAGGAAAATCTCAGATATTCCACGCAGCTATATTTTCACCAATATGTCCCCTAGATCAAGGGATATAAAGGAAAGAATAAACACATGGGACTATGTCAAATTAAAAAGCTTCCGTATGGCTAAAGAGAACATCAGCAAAAGGAAAAGGGAACCAACTGTATGGGAAAATATATTTGCCAATGATACCTGGACAAGAGTTTTATCTCCAAAATATATAAAGAACTCACAAAACTCCCCACCAGGAAGACAAACAATCCAATTAAAAAATGGGCAAAGAACCTGAACAGACACTTCTCCAAGGAGGACATACAGCAAGCCCATAAGCATATGAAAAGATGCTCAGTATCACTAGCCATCAGAGAGATGCAAATTAAAACCACAATGAGATACCGCTTCACATTGGTCAGAATGGCCATCATAAACAAATCAACAAACAAGTGCTGGTGAGATTGTGGAGAAAAGGGAACCCTAGTGCACTGTTGGTGAGAATGCAGACTGGTACAGCCACTGTGGAAAATAGTATGGAATTTCTTCAAAAAACTAAATATGGAACTGCCTTTGGACCCAGCAATTCCACTGCTGGGATTATACACTAAGGATCCTGAAACACCAATTCAGAAGAAACTATGCACCCCAATGTTCATAGCAGTACAATTTACATTAGCCAAGTGCTGGAAACAGCCTCAGTGCCCATCAGTAAATGAGTGGATAAAAAAACTATGGTACATTCACACAATGGAATACTATGCAACAGAAAGATGGAAGGAGCTCCTACCCTTTGCAACAGCATGGTTGGAACTGGAGAGCATTGTGCTAAGTGTAATAAGCCAGGCAGTGAAATACAAATACCATATGATCTCACCTTTAAGTGAAACCTAATCAACAAAACAAACAAGCAAGCAAAATAGAACCAGAGACATGGAAATAAAGAACAAACTGATAGTGACCAGAGGGGAGGGGAGAGGGAGATAAAGGGAGAAAGAAGGGGAAGCATTGTCCAGGAACATGTATAAAGGACCCATGGACAAATAAAACAGGGGAGAGGATTGAATGTGGGAGATGGGGTGGGCAGGGCAGGGGACAGTAATGGGGGGGAAATGGGAACAACTGTAATTGAAAAACAATAACAAATTTTTTAAAAAAAGAAATAGGTGTTTGGGAGGAGAGGCATCATAATGGGAACGGTGACCCAAGGCATGAGACCTCTACTCCATACCTCCCCACCTCCCTGCTCCCAAACCCTGTCCTGCGTTTGCTGCAACCTCTGCCAGTAAGGCAGAGGCAGCCGTGGGGAAATCAGTAGGGTCTTGTCTCGATGCCACATGGAAAGATGTATTACTGACAGCTTAATATTCCAAGGGCCTGAATGTAGATTTTGTCCCCTAGTACTTCTTTGCGGGTAGACCTGAGCCCCAATGATCACTGCAGATAACATTTTTCTACCAGAAAATTCATTTCTGAAATGCTTTTGCTGGCCTGCTTTAGGTGACTATAGCCTTTTCCCCCGCTACCATTCCCTCCCTGCCTTGCTCTATCCACTCCTCAGTAGCTTTTCCCTTTGGCTTTCTTCCAGTGCAGGGCCTTTACCCTTCCTCGCTTTTTAACCTTTAGGCCTTATTTTCAACTCCAACTTGGGTTTGCTCTTTTATTGGCTTCCATATTCTAAGGAACTTCCTGTTAGGCAGTGTGCACTCCAGGCTGTATCAGCTGTTCCTTGCAGTCTTCCCCCCTTGGCTCCCCCTGCACGCGTTTAGTCACAGTGCATGTCTGGCACCCAACTGTTCCGCAAAACTTCTTATAATGTAGACTTGAATGGAAATTGGAATGCTAATCTCTACAATTAAAGAAGGAATAATGTATCTTGAAATTTAGCGTTTAAGAAAAACAGATTTAATGAGGAGTTAAATGAAGATTTTGGAAGAACTCAAAATCAACACATGTCTAGAGAAAGAGCATAAATTTCGTTGAAGTGTAACATACAGAAAAGAGCCCCAATCCGTGAACAGCTCAGCAAGTGTTCATAGTGAGCACTCATCTAACCAGCCCCAGATCAAATAACAGGATATTTCCAGCACCCCAGAAGACCCCTTTGAGTCTTCTATAATATTTAAAGTTTAATTAAAAAAGTAATTTCTGATTGCGCTTCACTTCTTGCAGACCTTAACAGCACTGAGTATAAATGTGCGATCTTGGGCAGCTTCGTCTTGGAGCCTTAGCAGCCTCATCTGGAAAACTGAGCTGATAGTAGCTTCCAATTAGGCTCATTCCTAGAATATACCAATAAATGTTAGTGATGGTGTCAATCAAGGTACAGCAAGGAAACAGGAACCACTTTAAGTCCTTCAAACAAAGGGAAATGACAAAGGGAACTAGTATTGGTAAAGCTAAGAAGCCAAGCAGGCTGGTGGGACCACGCAGAGGTCAGTGACATCAGTAAGGGGCACCACCTCTGGCCCTGCAGGAGCAAATGAAAAAAAAAAAATCGTATCAGAGCCCAGAAGACAGGCTGTCAGTGGGAGCCAGAGCCACGTGGGCGTTACCACACAGAAAGTGGCATCCCTGAGACAGGGGCTGTCCAGCTGATGGTAGGACAATGAGGTATCATTACCACTGACAGAAATTAGGGCACAAGTAATAGTGGTGGCTGGGAGGAGTGGCCAAACCTATCTGGAAGCCAAATACCAAGGAGCAGAATTCAGAGCAGAATAGAAAAGAGCTTATATGGATCTGAAAGGAAATAGGCAGGTGATAGGTATGGACATTATTACTGCTGTTAGTATTGTGATTTTCTAATTTCAAAATGTATACCTTTCCGCCCTGGCTGATGTGGTTCAGTGGATTGGGTGCCAGCCTGTGAACCAGAGTGTCTGTGGTTCAATTCCCAGTAAGGGCACCTGCCTGGGTTGCAGGCCATGTCCCCAGTAGGGGGCGCATGAGAGACAGCCACACATTGACGTTTCTCCCCATCTCTTTCTTCCTCCTTTCCCCTCTCTCTTAAAAATAAATAAATAAGATCTTTTAAAAATGTATATCTTTTCTTTTCTTTGACAAAAGTGTCTCATTAAAATCAATGTAAGATTGATTTTACGTTTGATCTTACATTTATGATCTTACATTTTAAGATTGATCTTACATTTTTCATAAATGCTAGAAGTTCTGTTGGGTTCACAAGTAGCATTTCAGTTACCATTGTGGTGTAACAAACTATTCCAAAACCTGGTGGTTTAAAACAGCAGTAATCATTCATTTGCTCACAAGTATGTCATTGAGCATAGTTTGAGAGGGGCAGCTGGCTCCATACCACATGGCAGTTCAACTCGGGGCAGGAGACCCCTTGCTTAGCCCTGTATCTATAGTACTTGGAATGGGGCCTGGAATAGAAGGATATATTTTGATCAATTTTTTTGACTAACCAAATAAATCCCAACCTGAAACCAGCCCTATGCCTATATTTTCTGTCATTTAAGCCAATATATTTTCATTTAGGTCTATTTGAGCTGTATTTTCTTTTGTTTACAACTAAAACATCCTTAATTGGTATGAGGGAGATTAGGGTGTGAGGGTAATTACAAAAAGTATCTCAGAAAATAGAGGGATTCAAATTACCAGGGACGAAGAGGAGAGATGTTCCCTAAAAGTGAGGGAGGAGCAGGGGTCCTACATGCTTCTTGGTGGCAGTGTCCCAAGGAGATGACAAGGCCCCAGAGGAGTGGAACAGTGACCTAGGAAAGGGGCTGCTTGGCTGGGGTGGGGGGGATATCCCAGCAGCAAAAACCAAACCATCATTCTGTAAGTGAGGCCCAAGTATGAGCAGACAGTACCCAGCTCTGAAAGGACCATGTGAGAGAGACAATAGCCATCTCCACAGAGGCCACTATGGACAGATGACTGAGAGCCCCCCGCCCCCAAACGCAGGGAACTACATGAGGCCGCATGACCTTGCCAGAAAGGGAGAAGAAAGCTTCAAGAAGGACTGAGATGGATTTCCTGCCAACTTGGATCATGACATGAGAAATTAAGTTGAGTTTTAGAAAATCATTTTTCTCTATACCTGGCGTTCTAGACTGAGATTCCTATCAGCTGAATAAGAGCAATAAAGAGCTTGCCTAAAATGGAATTAAATATTGAAGACTGGAAAAAGTGTGAGCATGGGAGTGGGGTGGGGACGGTTGGTGGGGATTGGATGCAGAATGCTCAGTAGGTCAAGATCCCCTTGAGTGTTGGAGAATGGAAAATGACTTACAAGCTCTTCTATGCAAATTATCTCCATGTGATTGGTAGATGGAGAAATGATGTCGGTAAAAGGCAAAAGTTGTGCTGATTCATACACAATCTTACCCAATAAGTCAATGAGTTGGTCCATAAATTTGTTCCACTTTGCTATACTAAGTGACAACAGCTGAACACAGCAAGCCACAGGAGAATACAGTCCAGTATTGAATACCCCTGAGTCATCCTGTTATTCCCTTGTCCTGATCTAGCCATGTCCTCTGCCTTAAAGGCGAAATTCTACCTGATCTCTGTTTATTGAATTCTGTCTCCATGAATTGGTAGCCTCAATCTGTTCTTATATCTGTTTACATCAGGCTAGCTTCACTTTTTAAAGGCAAAACCCTGTATTTCATTACCGATTTCTTTATTAGAGATTAAACTTTTCTTTTTAATTGCACTGTTATTTAATTAGGTTCTTTTTTTGCTTGTGGCATAGTTATTAAGTTGCATACACTTTAAGTGATCTATCTCAGCCGGATATTTTCATATCATTTTAATTGTGCCTCTTTGCAGAATGGAGATTTTTCTGAACGCATCTTGTGAAATTGCTTGTGCTTCTTTCATTAGCCACCAGGTGGTGTTACCATCCCTAGACAAATCTGCTTTCCAGGGATTCTGAGAGGAGGGGGCCCGTGAAGCCGTGGGTGGGGCAGTGCCTTTTCCCCTACCAGCATGTACGGGATGGCGCAAAAGTAGGTTTACGGTTGTTTGTATGGAAAGTAATGCAATAATTAATAACTAATAATACAGGAATAGCTCTTGTGTTTCACATACAACTGTACAACCCACTTTTGCCCCGTCCTGTATGTACTGGAGACCCTGCCTGTTCCAACTTGCCTCAGTCTTGGCTGCTAAATATTGTTATTTAAAAATCTAGCTGTAAGTACATTGTTCTTTCTTCTGTCTTGAATTCATAAATGCTTGTCATTTGTATTTTCTTCAGAGAGCTCCTAGCAGCCCTTTTTGGCCTTGGTTACCTTATGAAGCAACTCCTAAATCCACTTCTCTACCCAGATCCTTCTCCAAGTGCTACCATCTCAATAGGACCACCCCAGCAGGGGCTGGCTTACTCCTCCCTGAGCGCTCAAGTACCACTGCAGACGAGCCCTTTAGAAGCACATCGGTAGCTCTGAGTAATACCGCACAAGTCAGCACCATCCTTCTGCCCTTCTTTCCCATTGCTGCCCTCTTCCACACTAACAGGCTGTGCTGATGTTGCAGTTGTTGCAAATACCTCTCCAGATTTTTGTCACTCTTCACCAGGTTTTCAATTTATACTTGCCTGGCTCCACCCCATGAACATTTAAAATAAATATATTCCTTTACATTGTTCCATCATCTACTCCTTTGGAATACTTCCCTTTATTTCTTTAAATTAAAAAAAAAATTCCCTAGGGCAAGTGCTACTTTCCACAAAAATCCTGCCCAGATTCACCTGAACCAGAACTGTTCAGCTTTTCTGCATGCTCTGACAGTCCTTATGTCGCACCTGTGCAAAAGCACCCACGTGTTGGTGCAGTGAAGGCAGTCCCATATGCTGCACCACCTACAGCCTTTGGAGTGGGGAGAGCTTGGGATTATTTCCTGCCTTTTCCACTTCAGAGGCTAAATTATGAGGACTCCACTATTCTGGGTCCCAGTTTTCCTAACTCTAAAACAGAAACAGTAATATCTATCTCATGTGCCTGTTGTAAAGATTAAATGAAATCATGTATTTAAGGTACATAGCATAGTGCCTAAAATAGTTTTCTGTGTCTGGCACATATTCAGGACTCAGTAGATATGGATATTGTTAACAGTCTTTGGGGTATTTATCCATTCATTCATTCATTTAATGCACAGTGTGCATTAAATGCATAGTCTTAGTCCATTCAGGCTGCTTTAACAAAATACCATAGACTGGGTGGCTTATAAACAAATATTTATCCCTCACAGTTCTAGAGGCTGGAAATCCTGGATCAGAGTGCCAGCATGGTCAGGTTCCGGTGAAGGGTTTCTGGATTGTAGACTGCTCACTTCTTGCTGTATCCTCACATGGTGGAAAGACCCAGGGACTTCTCTGGAGCCTCCTTTCTAAAGCACTCATCCTATTCCTGAGGGTTCCATCCTCATGAGTTAAGCACCTCCCAAAAGGTCTCACCTGTTAATACCATCACCTTTGGGGGTTAGGAGATCAACACATGAATTCTGGGGGGACACAAACATGCAGCTCATAGCGTGGGCCTTACTCTGTGGACATTATTATGGGCTGAATTGTGATCACTCCCCCCCAAATTCAAGTGTGGAGTCCCTAACGTCGAATGTGACTGTATTTGGAACAGGGCCTTTACGAAGGTAATTAGAATTAAATGAAGTCATGAAGGTAGGACCCTAATCTAATAAAATTAGTGTCCTTATAAAAAGAGACAGCAGACTGCTCTCTTACTCTCTCTCCCCCGCCCCCTCTTCCTGGATTCTCTTTTTGGTGTTTTCCTTCAGCTAACTTCTGCAGCCCAAGAAGGAAGAGGGGACATGTAGAAAAATCCATCTATTCTTTCAGCCAGCAGGAGGCGTGGCAGGGCTTCCCAGTTCCTCTCTGCCTGACAGTATCCCTCATAGGTGGGGCCACAGGAAAGAGGTAGGGGGACTTCCATGAAGGTCAGCCTCCAGGTTTCAGATGGGAGATTGACACAGGACTCTACTCCTCTCAGAACACCCTCAGCTTAGCCAGGGATCTGCAGCTAATCCTAAGTAAGGTCAGGTGAGATACTATCTTCTTATTTTAGAAAAGACCAATGAGTATCTATCTTACTTTCCTTGCACTCATATTCCATTCCAGCTTAGAGAATTTTCGTATAATGTTGGGGGAGGGGGTATGGAGCAGCGCATCTTTCCTGACTTACAACAGGATCAAGGCTCTTGAGTTAGAACAAAAATGTTGAACTACCTTTGTCTTCCAGTTCTGTCCCTCTGAGGCAGCAGGGGACTCACATTCAATGGCCTGAATGGGTATAATCACAGGATAAAAAAGAGCTGGGGGAGAAACATTGGCTAATATTTTACAAGGTCATGTTGCTACATGTGTAACTATTTACACTTTCTACCTACACATAGCTGAGAAAATGGCTAGGAACAAGCAAGAAAATTGTTCATAAGCACACCTTTGTGGACCCTGTCAGCTAATGGATTGTATCAGTCACTATCCAATGAGGAGACGGAAACCATACAGCAAATCCAACAGGGAATATTTCATTGAAAGAATTATTAATTATAAAGAAGGAAAGGGAACCATGAAGAATACACCCAAACCGTGGGAAAAGTACCCAAGGAAGGACAGACTTGGAAGGGGAGTGCCAAGGGTTAATTCCAAGAGGGGGTTCAGATATCGTTGGAGTCTGAGATGGCTACTGGATGGTAAAGAGGCTGACCTGGGCCAGAGTGGATCTACACTCTTGAAGCCAAGGCTGGTGGAAAAACGAAAACTGAACAGGGTTGGGAGTGGCCACAGGAAAGGAAACACCTGGCCAGAATGCAGGTGGGCTGAGGCAGGTTAGCTGCCTGCTAGAATGCCTCCAGCCTCACCAGAAATCCACCAGCAGGCATATCACTGAAACTTGATAAAAGTGAGCGCCACAGCGTGTCTTCACCGCAAGAGTCTCTGGCAGCAGAGAAGAACCAAACAAGCGTAACAGCACCGGCAAGAGAGGCCCCTTCCTCCTGCGGTGTCCCTCCTGCGCCCTCTACCGAGAGTGTTTAACATGGTGCCAGTGGCAAAGGAGAAATCCTTACAGGGTCTGAATCTTTTCACAGAGAAGGCATGAAAAGTACATTCGGAGCTGAGAGACAATACACTGATAACTGACATGTGAATGTAGTACAGCGTCCAGGCGATCAATTGGGTGTCACCACGGTCTCTAGAAGAACACCAATTGAGAGTCTGCTGAGTACCAAGCACCGCGGCACAGAGCTGATGTTGTAGTGAAGAATATGACAGGCCCCCAGTCTCTGCCCTCCTGGAGCTTGCATTTGGGGCGGAGGCAGGCATACATCGACTGGTAATAAATAAGTGAACACCTAAAAATACATACTATAGTCAGTGCTACGATGAGAGTAAATATGGACAAAATAGGGGCCCTTTTTAGAATGGGCAGATGGGAAGACTTCTCTGCAGAAAAGGTGACAAAAAATTATGAATGACTTTAAAACAGGCACAAAAGATTACTAGGTCTCTTGTGTAGGGCACCCTCCAAGTTATCCCCCACCTGTTTGTACCTTTGGACTATTTTACAACTCTGTAAACTGTAGGTAATTGAAAGCAACGCAGATGAATCTTGTCCATGAACGTGCAAATATCTTTTGTCCTGTGAAAGTGCAACTGATTTCCCTCCCCACACTGCTCTGCAGGAGAAACCAGTTTTGCATATATTAAGCAAATTAATTTTTAACATTCCTGATGGCCTATACACGTAACCACTCTTTGGAATCTTCTTTTATTCCATTGTAACATCTTACTGATTCCCTTATTAGTTAACAAGCAAAGTGAAATCTTTGACATGTATTTGTTTTATATTCACATGAGAATGATAAATTACCTTAAGAAAAAAAAACAGTGATCCTTCAATATATTTAAATTCAATCCCCCAAAGACTAGTTTTGGGGACTCCTCAGCCAGGGACAAAATAGGAGTTACCAGCCTAACATTCATATTACATCAAGACTGAATGAGGTGATCACACAGTCTACTTCATTATTTGCGTGTTGAAAACACATGCCAAAAATCACCTCTGCAAGATAGGGTCAAGAGAGAACACCACAGACTTTCAATTTAGAGACCGACACATTTTTTTGTTAAGGGTGCTCATGACATCAAAGAGATACTGACTTGCCCAACTTTGTTGGCAGGTAAAATAATGTTTAACAGAACTCTTCTTGGATAGTTTGGAGCCCATGGCTGTATTCATAAAATCCTAGAATTTTAAAATAGCATGGACAATTTGGAAGCCGTCTAGTTCAATCTGATTTTATAGATGAACTAATTAGGTCAAGAAAGCCTAGGTGACGTTAAAGATAATCAGCTAATTCAGGGATTTTTCAATTGGTGTGCTCTAAGAAAAACACTGGTGTGCCGAAGAGTTTTTCAAACATGCAATACCTGACTATTTAGTCAGGGGCACTGACCTCTTCTCCCTTAGACTGTCAAATAAAAAAAGGACAACAGCCAACACAATAATAGCTGTCCTGTGTGAATGAATCAAAATTATACCTATTTTTTTGGTAAGATTAGCAAAAATATATTTTTTGGTGTGCTGCAGAATTTTAGTAATTAGTTTATGTGTGCCATGAGACTAAAAAAAAGTTGAAAATCAATGACAAGCTGAGATATAACCCAGGCTCATACTTTTTCTGCGTGATGTTGAAGCCAACCAGAATCGCCCAAGATTCCTGACAATGCTCCCATCTCTTCTTTCTCTCTTTTATATGTAAATACCTTGAAAAAGCAGGGGAGTGGTAGTGTCAGTGAGGGGTAGCATATTATGAGGAAAGAGCTTAGATTGAGAAATCATCTTGGTTTTTCAGCTAGTTTTACTACTTATTTGTATTTCTTAGCTTTAGTGTCTTCAGCAAAGTGGGCATACATTATTATTAAATAAAAACAAACTACCTCAAAAAATTAGTACGACAGTGAATAACTACTTGTATAAAGTACCTGGCACATAGTAGGTACTCAATAAGTCATCTGTTATTAAATGATTACTCCTCCCCAAAGGATACATTAATAACAAAGATACATTAAAGTAACCATCTATGTGCCATAAAACCCCGTCGGTCTTTGAGAAATACATATTTGACCATACTGACACTTTTACAATAAATTAGTTCTTTTATGTGTAAAGTTATAAACACACCCACATACAGCTGTCTGTTTTATAAAATCCATCTTTATTGAATTAACAATCTGTAAACACAAGTCCACTCTACACAAATCAATATTCTCCTCCTCCACCTCCCAATGTTTTATTTGGATGCTTGAAAACAATTAATTATGTCTTTAGACACAATCTGCTTACTTTTAAACTGCATAAAATGAAACATGAAACACATTATTTTTAAAAGTACAGTAGGCTCTGGATTATGAGGCAGTCCAAGTGAGGGTACAGCTGTCTGCAACATCCTCCGCACAGGCGATGGAACCCTAGAGTGGTAATTACCCAAGGCTCATCCCCATTGATGAAAATAGCTGTTTAATATTTTATAGTAAACAAAGAGTTTTCATATGTATAATCTTAAATGTTCTTAAGAAACCAAGGGAAAGGATGCGATGTCCTCTGTGTGGCAACAGAAGCTAGGGTAGGGAATACTTTCTAGTCATATTGGCTCACTGGATGGTTGAATTTATGTTACTGTTATTAGTTTGCTAGTAAGAGAGTGCTACAAAATGAGTGGCTTCGAACAACATGAATTTGTCTCGCTGTGGGAGGCCAGAAGTCTGACTCTCTCTCCCTCTGCAGGCACTAGGGAAAAGGATCTGTTCCAGGCTGCTCTCTTAGCTTCCACTCTATAGTTCCTTGCTTTGTGGCAACTGTGGGGTAGGAAAACACTTTCCTCTACCCTTAAGGTTCATTTGGCTGGCCTAAAAATCAAATAGACAAAAGACAGACTAGGAAGAGGAAATAACCAAATTTAATGCCTACATATGTCCAAGAACCCCACATACATGAGAGTCTCAGAGATCCCACATGCACGAGAGGTTCAGAGACAGAGAACATGGTGTACATAAGACATTCTGAGCTAGGGATGAGGTAATGCTCCTTGGGACTTCAGAAGGTCACTGCAGGGAGAGCACATGTTCAGTAATTACGTATTAGTTTGCCCTGACATAAAAATACTTAAAAGTCGTTTCTGGTGACAACTCTTATCATAGGCCAGGCTCCTGATTTAAATTCTTCTAGGTAGTGAAGGTGGGAATCAGAAATTCCTTTTGAACCTGCAGGGTTTGTTGTCTTTAGCTCAAAATAATCTGCATGCCACTGAGGCACATCTGGAGGGGGGTGACTAGCTCTGAAACCCACCCGGCTCCCCAGCATTACTCCAGTCTCCACGGGGCATTCTCCTCGCGTGTGAATCTGTGTGCAAATTTCCCCTTTTTCAAAAGAAAGATTTTATTTATTTTTAGAGAGAGGGGAAGGGAAGAAGAAAGGGGGAGTGAAACATCAATGCATGGCTGCCTCTTCACACGACGCCTCCCCCACCCACACCGGGGACAGGGCACACATCCCAGGCATTGTGCCCTGGCTGGGAATGGAACCAGAGACCCCTCCGTATGCAGGCCAGTGCCCAATCCACAGAGCCACACCACCAGAGCAAAATTTTCCCTTTCTATAAGGATCTTAGTCACAACGGATTAGGGTCCTGCCCTAACGACCTCATCTTAACTTGATCTTTTCAAATAAGGTCACATTCACAAGTACCGTACTACTGTTTATATAAATTTTAGATGGACTATTTAACCAGTAACGATTGCCATATTCTTCCTCCTTTTAACCTTGCAAAACACTGGTGGCAAATGCATTCACTAATTTAGTCATTTAATAAACATCTGAATGCTTACATAGCACGTTCTTAATTGGGTTGAATTGGGTTGGGTATTGATGCAAAATGAACTGGATGAAGTCCCTCCCTGTCCTTAAGAAGTCACTTTAGAGGGAATCAGAGACACATTATTATAGTAATAAGTACAATTATTGAGCACCTACTTCGCGCTAGGTGTTAAAACAGGCACTTTTCATTCAGTCTTCACAATATCCCGTGATTAGGTGATGTATCAGAGACATGCCTGGTGGCTAGGTAGATCCTAAATCTCCCAAGGAGCTGGGGGAAGGAATATTTTCACAAATTTAGTTGCACTTTATCTGAGTCTAAAGGAACGTGTAGAAATATACTAGGCAGGGCAAAGGTGTTTGTAGTAAGTAGCAGATTCCAAAGAATAGCATTTGAGAGAGAAAAAAGTAGCATAAGTAACGTTTTAGAGGTACAAACTGTAAACTCCACAGAGGTCTGGGATACCAGCCTTTTGTCTTCTCTCCTGTATCTCCAGCACTTCGAACAGTGTGTCTGGTTCATTCAGTAATTGTATAATGAATATAAGGGCATCACGTGAATAAGGAATGGAATGGCCTGCAGTTCATTGCCCTTGGAAAAATGAGCAAAGGCCGCACTAAACGTAAGAGATTAGGACTGCTGATATATCGCTAGGATTAAGGAATTACAATAAGTCCAGGGCGGCTTGGTACCCGCCCTGCCAAATATCTCTCTTCACAGAGCAAGTACAAGGGTACAGCCTCCTGAGGTTCAGAAGAATGGCGCCGTTCACTCCAAAGTAGGGTTCTTTGCACAAAGCTGGATTGAAGCACGTAGTTTGGCATCATCGTTGAAGCGCAGCCTCCTACTCGCCTCCGTCCACCCCACCCAGCCCTCACAACCCGCGGGGAACCCTGGAGTGAGAACAAGGCTGTCTCCAAGCCTTGCGGACCCCAGCCGTACAGTCCCCGAGCGCACTCCCGTCCCTCAGCCCCGCCCTACTTCCAGCGGGAACACAGGGAAAGCGCACGCGCCTTTTCAAGCAAAGCGCGCGCCCGCGAGCTCTCCGCATCCCCGTGCTCATCCGGGTCTCAGCGAGCTTCAGCCTATGGTAGATGCTCACGGTCCCCGGAGGCGGGGCTGTGTCTCTTTTCACGTGGGGCCTTTGATCACTGGGGTCGCTTTCAGGCAAGGGCGACCTGTTGGCCGAGAAAAGGGACAGAGATAGAGAGGCCAGCGTCTGGGCGAGGATCGAGGGTTTTAAGATTGAGCGGCTGCCACCCCTTAGAAGCGACTGAAGCGCGAGCACATTCGCCAGTCCGAGCCGCTGTAGTAAACACACTTCAGAAACGTGAGGTGCCGGTGGTCACGTGGGGAGCGCTTCTTCCAATGAGAAGCCGGGGGCGGGACCAAGGCCGCTGACGCGGCGTTGGCGGTGGAGTCACCGGGCTGTCTCTAGACCGGTCACCCGCCGGCAACCGTCCAGCGCCTTCCGACCATCGCCTCCGATCACCGCCTCCGTGCTCCATCCTCACTGCTGTCTCTGGGCCCAGAAGCAGCGTGGCCCACAGTGGCTGAATCCTTGCTCTTGCCGCTCGGTGGCTCGCCTCGGGCGGGCCGCTTTTCCTCAAGGGCCGCCTCGGTAGGGCGAGGTTTCCGTGACGAACCTCCTGAGACTGCGGGTGTCTGCTCGGGCTTTCGTGGCTGCTTGAACTCCTGGAACTTGCTCGCCCTCTTGGGTTCTGAGGCCCTCGAAGTTATGCGTGTCGTCCAGGCAGTTGCTATGGGCGCCGGCTCCTAAAGGGCGTCACACGCGGACTCCGCTGACCCGGCAACCTGCGTTCAGCTTCCAGCTGTGCCTCCAGCGCCCTCTCCTTCTCCAGTCCCTTCCTCGGACTAATTTTTTCCTCCCCCCACCTCTGCCGCCCTGTCCACACTGTTTGGGTGCCGTGATCCTCCTGGAAGCGGTGTCGGTTATGAGCTGGACCCTTGTTCCTTGAATTTCTCGGTAGAGGAAACTCAGCGGTGACCCGTCGCCCGCAGCGCCCCCGGGATGGGGGTGAACGCGGTGCACTGGTTCCGAAAGGGGCTCCGGCTTCACGACAACCCCGCCCTGAAGGAGTGCATTCAGGGCGCTGACACCATCCGCTGCGTCTACATCCTGGACCCCTGGTTCGCCGGCTCCTCCAATGTGGGCATCAACAGGTGGCGGTGAGTCAAAACCCCGGGGGGGGGGGGGCGGGAATTGATCTAGGTGTTTGATGAACCAGGACTTTACACGCGATCGGCCCAATATGAGAACTTCAACCTGGGACCGCCTTACTTATGCTGTTTTAAGAATTGTAGCAGCTTTGAGTATTAAATAGAATGGATTGAATAGTTCTCTGGCCAAAGAGTGCTGGCAAGCTGGAACTCCTTGGCCTCCGTGTGTGAATTACGTGTCTCGGCGCTAATGGGAACTCTGCCCCTGGATTTATGGGGACTTCTTAGTGGCAGAGTTAAAGAAACACCCCTCCCTTTTCTAAGCGGCCGGTGGGTTGATTTCCTTGGCCTCTTTTGTGGCATTCGAAAGGATTGCGGTTTTTAATGTTTACGTTTGTGTCTCGGGAAATCATACTATGGAGAAAATTATTCATTCAGTACAGTCTCCTCCAAACCTAGTTTTCTTCCACCTTGAGGTTGCCGAAGGAAAAACAAGGGAAGTAACTGCCTGGTTTCTCTTTGCTCAGCTCTTCCTCTCGACTCCTCCTTGTGGTTGACTGGACAAATCACAGATTTTCTTTCTAGGCAAAGTAGAATCCTTCTAGGGATCAGAGAACTGGAAGAAGTCTTAGAGACTTGATGATCTTTTCCTGAAATACCAGGCTAGATGATTGTTAGGCTTCCCGATGGAAAGGAAAGTGCTCCACGAACAGATAATTGATCACCTAATAAAACAGACAAAAAAGTCTTATTTTTAAAATATATCTTGTGCCTTATGCTATTAGAGTTGTCCCAAATTTTTCCCCCTTTGCCCCTACTCTGCCTGGTACACCCCTTCCCTCCAGCAGTCCCCTCCCTTAGTTTATGTCCATGGGTCCTGCGTGGAAGTTCTTTGGCTTCTCCATTTCCTATACTATTCTTGACACTCCTGTGTCTATTTGGTACCTACCAATAATGTTTCTTAATCCCTGCACCTTCCCCTGCCACCGCCCCCCCCCCCCGTTTTCCCCTTTCCCCCTCCCAGCTGATAACCCTCCATGTGATCTCCATACCTATGATTAGAGAATCATAGGTGTGGAGATCCTGTTCTGGATGTTCCTGTTCTGGATGTTTGCTTGTTTGTTTTGTTTTTGTTATCGTTGTTTTGTTTGTTTGTTTGTTTTTAGATTCAGTTGATAGTTGTGAATTTGTTGCTTTTTTAATGTTCATGGTTTTGATCTTCTTCTTTTTCTTAAAGAAGTCCCTTTAACATTTCCTGTAATAATGGCTTGGTGATGATGAACTCCTTTAGCTTGATGTTATCTGGGAAGCACTTTATCTGCCCTTCCATTCTAAATGATAGCTTTGCTGGATGGAGCAATCTTGTATGTAGGTCCTTGCTTTTCATCACTTTGAATACTTCTTGCCTGCAAAGTTTTTGAGAAATCAGCTGATAGTCTTATGGGAACTCCTTTGTAGGTAACACTCTGCTTTTCTCTTGCTGCTTTTAAGATTCTCTCTTTATCTTTTACCCTTGACATTTTAATTATGATGTGTCTTGGTGTGTTCCTCTTTGGGTCCAACTTGTTTGGGACTCTGTGCTTCCTGGACTTCTATGTTGATTTCCTTTGCCAAGTTAGGGAAATTTTCAATTTCTTGTTCTTCCTCTTCTCTTTTTGGCACCCCTATGATTCGGATATTGGCATGTTTGGAGTTGTCCAAAGGTTCCTAAGCCTATCCTCATTTTTTTAGGTTTTTGTTTCCTTTTTCTATTCTGTATTAAAACAGACAATAATTCTTGTCCTTTTTGAGCATGTGCTTCATAAAGTTAAGATATATAGTATTTGGTGGAGATAAATGCTATAGAGAAATATAGAGTAGAGAAAGGGGATAAAGAATACAAGAGGCTGGAATTAAAGTTGGAATTTGAAATATGGTAATTGGGAAAAATTGAGAGAAGGTCGCAAGTGAACAAGGTGATGAAGCAAATATGGATTGTGGCTATCTAGGGGAGAAGCATTCCAGAGTGGGGAAAGGCCCTATGGTGGAAATTCCCTTAACCTTTGGAAGAAACAGCAGAAGAAGACAATATAACTGAAGCAGAATAGGTGAGAGGAAAAGTAGTACATGAGTCAGAGATGTAACAGGGCCATATTGAGTAGAACTTTATAGGTAGTTGTCAAGCTTTGTGCTTTTACTCATAATAAAGTGGGAATAATTACAGGATTATGAGCCGAGAAGTGAGTGATCTGACTTAAGTTTGAAAACTTTCTCTGGCTGTGGTTTGGAGAACATACTGAATTTGGTGGGGTAGGGGTGGTACAGGTGGACAAGAAGCTGGAAGACCAGTTAGGAGGCTGCGGTATTCATCTAAGTGAGAGGTAATAATGGCTTGGACTGTAGTGATAGTGGTATACATGGTGAGAAGTAGTCAAAAGCTGATTATATTTTGAAGGCAGAATCCACAGTATTTGTTGGCAGATTAGATATATGATGTGAGAGAAATAGAGGAATTAGGAATGCTTTCAAAATATTTGGCTTGAGGAACTAGAAGGATGGAACTACACTTTGCTAAGAAAGTGAAGTTAGTCAGAGAGGCCATTGGGAGGGTGTTTGGAGTTTCTTTTGAACTTGGTTAAGTTTGAGAAGTTTATTACACATCCAAGTGAAGACAGCATGTATTCATTGAACATATTGGTCATGCACCTAATATATGCAGGTACTGTTTTAGGTGCAGGACATTCAGCATAAACAAAATAGCTAAGAAACAAAAACAAACAAAAAATCCCTACCATGTTGAAGCTACATTCTAGTGAAGCTGTGAAACTATATGAGAACATTAAGAAAGATAGAAAAGAGAGAATAATATTGAATGTTAACTGTAATTGAGAAACAGAATTAAAAAAAAGAGAGAGAGGAGGTCCATTGACTAAGCCTTGGATACTCTAATGTGTAGATGTTGAGAAGGAACATCTAGTAAGATAAGAAAACCCAGAGGACTGTAGTATCTGAGAAGCTAAGAAAGCCTTTCAAAGAATTTTTTAATCTATGTCAGGTGTTGTTGATAGGTCAGGTGAGATAAGGATGAAAAATTAAAAATTGGATTTAGCATTTTGAGGCCATTCATAATCTTGAATTGAGTGGTTTCAGTAGTGTAGAGGCAAAAGCCTTTTTGGAATGGCTCAAGAGAAGCTGGCAGGAGAAAGGTGGGAGACAGCTCACATGGACGGCTCTTTTAGCTCTTTCAGTTTTGCTGTGGGGATCAGGGGAATGGTGTGGGTTGTAAAGTCAAGAGAGGATTTTTTTTTAAGATGTTTGGATGTTGATGGGAATAATACAGGAAGTGTATATAAAACACTCCTTAGCAGAATTAGTATCATTAACATTGATTCTGGGAAAAGATGGTAAATGTAATATATTTTAATATATTAACAATGTCTTGCAGTTATATAGTAATAATTCCCTTTTCATAGTTTGTTAGGAGCATTAAATTACTTAACAAATGTAAAATGCTTAAAATGTGAGTGGTAGTAGTAAGTGCTTGTCATTTGCTAATAAATTGGAAGCCCTAGGTAAATACTAATTAAATGTCTGTAGTAAGTTTCTTCTAGAGCAGTTTATAAGTGTATAAAATCTATACTCTAAGCTTCTGTAGGAGAGGAGTTATATATTGTTTAACTGTGTATATCCAGCAACTCATGTTGTCAAATAATGAGTGATATAAAACTGGTAAGCGCAATAGGAATAGTTTCATATTTTCCTTTTTTAAAAAGATTTTTTTAAGCTAATAAATATTCCCTTTCTAAAAGATGGGTAAAGATGTAAATAATGAATAGATAGACTGTTTTCTTATACTGACGACTAAGTTATAAAAGGCAGGGACAGAGTTTTATTTAGTCTGTTCTCATAGCACCAAATTCAGTGCTTTTCATAAGTAGTAGCTCAGTTATTATTATTTGTTGAATGAAATGACATTCATGAGTCAGTAATTTTATATTTAAACAACTTTATTGATTTCCTTATTGATCATAGGATAATGTGCAGACTCCTTAGCCTGGCATTCAGGCTATCTTATGGGTTTCTGTCTTCTTTTTTTCATGCCCTTTCCTTCAATCAGCATTTCTTGGATTTAACAGAAAATCACATTTTAAAAAATAATCTTAAGTGAACAAAACTACCTTTTGATATTGCTGTCATTTCATTAAAGAAGATGCTTTAACATAAAAGAAAAGTTTGAAGGAAGTTGTTGCGAAATAAAAGACAGTTCTTTGGCTTGAATAAATTAAACTTAATGAACATTCTCTTTGCCTCATTTGATCTTAGACCAGTGAAAACTTTATCTTGAATTTGTCATCTTTTGGGGTGAATGATTTAAAATAGTTCAATTCCTTTCTTCACTTATCTCTTAATAAAATTATATCACATAAAACATATGTACAAATGTTCATAGAATTTCTTATTAGTCATAATAGCCAAAATATGGAAACAACCCAAAGGCCTATCTGATGATGAAAGGCTACATAAAATATGGTATATCCATAAAATGGAATATTATTCAGTTATAAAAGGAAATGAAGTCATGGTACATGCTACAACATGAGTGAATCTTGAAAACAGGCTCAGTGAAGAAGCCAGTCACAAACCCCCCACATATTATTTGATTCTATTTATATAAAATGTCCAGAATGGGCAAATATGGAGAGACAGAAAGTAGATTAGTGGCTTCTTAGCATTGAGAGGGTTGGAGGAGTTGGGAGGTGGTAACTCAGGGGCACATGGTTTCTGTTTGAGGTGATGAAATGCCCTAGCAGGTTGCACAACTCTGTAAATACACTATTGAATTGTATACACATGTACACAAATATCAGCCCTTAAGGCCTAGTCAGAATGTTACCTTTTCCATAAAACCTTTCTCTGTCACCTTGCCTGAGATGATTAACTCTTGTGAACTTTTAAACAATTTTACCTTTAGTACTTATCCTTAGTATTTACCCTTAGTATTAATATTGATGTACTCCTTAGTGTGTAAATATTGATATACTCCTTATGTATTAATTTTTCCCCTATTCAACAGATTGTACCACTCTTTCTTGAAGAGAAGGTACCATTTCATTAAATCAAAAACTTATTTTGCATTCCTGTTCATGGCAGGCACTATTTTTGGTGTGGGGATACAACAATGAATACAACAGGAAAAAGTGCCTGCCCTTGAAAAGCTTCTAGTCTAGGAGGAGAATTAGTCAATAAAACAAATGTGATATGTCAGGTGGTGAGTGTCATGTAGAGAAATAAAGCAGAATGAATATGAGAAAAGAGACCTAAAGGAAGGGAGGAAACAAGCTATACAGATATATGGGGGAAGAGCCCTCTTTTGTATTCTCCACAATATCCAGTGTTGTGTCTTGTACAAAGAAGGCATTTGATAAATATCTTTTAAATTTCCTTTGTAAGTTTGGGGTTTAAGAGTGGGACAGTTACTTCATTTAACTTAGATGCTAATGTATATCTTAAACTCATAATTCAGTAAAATGATTTTCAATGAACAGATTATTTTTAATATTTAAACTTCAGCATGTTTATTATTACATACTTAATACTATCACATGTAGAGTCTCTTAATTTTCAGTAACCAAATCTATAATTATACCTATATATTTACTCATTCTTTCCTTCTACTGCATGATTTCTGTGGAAGAGATAATGCTTCCTCTAATTCAAAACTAATCTCTATACCCCATTTTTAAAACTTTGCTTGTATTTGTTCCAGCTTCTTTTAGGTATAATACAAGTTGTATATACCATATTTAAGATGCACAACAAATTTTGAGATATGTACCGTATATGCTGTGGAACACACTTTAGTTATTCTTTCACCTTTTCTTTAGTCTCTTTGTAGGTTGATTGCAAAAAACATTTAAACATGCTTAAGTTGCAGCTCTATTTAAAGAAAACGAAAACCAACAGAGGAGGAAAACCTACCCTTGACTATATTCCTCTCTTGCAACTATGTTTCTTAGTTCTTATGTAGCTAAGCTTCATGAACAAACTTCATGTCTGATACAGACTTACTTCATTTCTTTATCATCTATTCACCCTTGAAGCACTCCAAACTAGTGTCATTCCACATGGTACCTACTGCACCGAAACTGTTTTCATCCAAAGTGTACTTTAAAACTTTTCATTCCTGGACTTTCTACTGTGTTGGACGCATTTGACCACACCTTCCTTTCTTCCTTTTGCTTTGGTTACAGGGCCCTTCTATATTTGTTTTTCTACCTGAGCTATTAGTGTTCTTCCTTGACTTCTCTTTTTCTGCTCAACCCTTCAATGCCTCTGAGGTCTCTGATCTCAACCTTCCTCGCTTTACGGCATTCCTAGTATAAAGTCAGTTACCATCTATATGCCCAGAATTCACATTCACTGTCTTTCTCCTGATCCTCAGATATGTATCCACTATATGTAGATTCTCTGCTATTTGAATGTAAAACAGTTCATCTTTTCTCTTACCTCTCTCTCTCAAAAACAAACAAAAATCCCAAACTGAGTTTTTCTGTTTCTCATTTTATAAATAATGTCACCATTTGCCCAGTTACTTAAAACAATTTACAGATTACATTGTTAATTATATATTTATTTATTCAACAAATATCTGAGTCTCTATGCCAATCATTTTGCTAATTTCTGTGGGTAAAATGGTAGCAGATAATTTCTCTGTCCCTAGGGAGTTTACATTATAGAGAGGGATTTATTCTGAAATAAAATAATCACAAAAATGTCCCTATTGCCACCTTAGCCCACACCACCACCCGTTGTACCTAGATTACTTGAGTAGTTTACAAATCATTGTCCCCCCTTGCCCTTCTCTAATTTATTCTTTAGACATCAACTGGAGTGATCTTTTAAAATTGCAAATGTGATCATGTCCTTAATTCTTTAAAATCCTTCAATGACATTTCCTACCCCTTAAAGTTCAAAAAGCCATTTGAACTGACCACTGAAGCATGAGATGGATCTTAAAAAACAGAGAATGGAGGGAAGGAAATTGCAGGCAGAGGGAAGAAAATTCCAGACAGAGAAAATAATATGAGGGAAGGCACAGTATTCTGATACTCTGAGAAGGCCAGTATGACTGAATCATATGCATGAAAGACAGGAAGTGTGGCTTAGTATTCTTTTGGTTTAGTATTCTAGATGATGGTTGCCTGACTCAAACAGGATTAAACAGAGAGGTGATTGGCAAGTGTAATTGAACAATCCAAGAGAAACTGGCTTTAGACATGAATTGATGCTAGGACCAGAAAACAATTTCTAGGACCAAATTTCTCTCTTTGAATCCACAAACTTCACTTATACTGGGTTGGCTTTTCAGACAGGCTGTCCTCTGGTGGTAAAATATAACAATAACAATAGCAGTTAAAAACTTAAGCTGCAGCCTAAGAAGTCTCAGCAAAGGTCTGTGGTACCTCAGTTGCTCTGTTTGTACCAGTTTTTGAACCGGTCACTGTGCACCTCTGATTGTCCAGGCTGGAATTGTGTGCCTCACCGGTGGAATCAGCTCAACTGGACTGAAGTAACTAAAGAAGAATGAGTATGAAGTGAGTGGATATGTCCTAAAACAACAGATGCCTGTTATATAAGAATTCAGGTCAAAAAGTGGGGTCAAATCAGAAAAACTTTGGTCCCTGTTTGAGGAAATATAACGTTGGTAGCTGAGTGAATAATAAAGGAAAGAGATGATATGGTAGTGTGGAGGCTTTATCAACAGTTTCAGATAACACAGGCTTGTATTAGGGAAAAAGGTTATAAGGAAGGAGAAGATGCAAGAGAGCAATTGTAGAGGTGCAGTGGATGGTTCATGTGACTGGACAAAGCAGTTCCATAGAGGAGGGTGTGAGGATGGGAGTAGAATGTAAGGTTCTCATGCTTTGTGGCTCTTCAACAATTATCCATGAAGTAAGTTAGAGAACACAGGAATAGACCATATTTAGATGAGGAAATGAATATGTTTATTTTAGGTCATTGATGAATGTGAGATACTGCTAAGATATCAACATGGGAAATGGAGAAAATAGGAGTTCAAGTTTGGGGACTAGAGACATTAGAGATGTGGATATGAGATTCCACATATAAGTGAAATCACATGGTATTTGTCTTTCTGTGACTGGCTTGTTTCATTAGCATAATAATCTCCAGGTTCATCCATGCAGCAGAAGGTATAAGTTCCTCCTTCATGGCCACTTCCTGATGGAGATTCCTGAGTCAGTGACATAGTATGAAAAGTGAGGTACTAAAAATGCCCTCTTACACCATTGGTTATTTGAAAAAGGCAAGCCTAAAAAATTACACATTATAAATATATGTTAATTGACAGCCCTGATGTAGGGCAAAATTCCAGATCTGACTTCCCTACTCACTTCTTTATCCCATTTATTCCTTAGGTGATCTCATCTAGGCACATACTTGAGTTCCTCATGATTTCCTATGGTTCATCTCCTGCCCTGACCTCTGTCTTGAGTTCCAGACCCTCACAGCCAGTATGTTTACTCAGATTTGAAATAAGCATCTTAAGCTAGGCTTTGCCCCCTTTCCCTCATCTCTCATGGTTTTTCTAAATAATAATAAATAGAAACATTTACCTCATTGTTCTACAAAAACCTAGGAGCTATCTTTTCTTCATTTCTTTTTTCCTCACAACCCCAGGTCTGGTCCTTCAGCAATTATTATGGCTTTTCCTTCAAAATAACTTCCATATCCATTCAATGTCACCCTTCCACTGCTGTTATACTGTCCAAATCACCAACATTTCTTGCAGGATTACTGCAATAGCCTCCTAAATTCTTTACTATCATTTTTATACCTGCCTTCCCAATCTGTTCCATGTGGAAGTCAGATTATTATTTTAAAAACCTTGATTAGATCACATCATTCCTATGCTCAAAATTCTCCAGTAGCTTCCAGGGAGTCTGCATTTTCTGCTTCTTTACCCAGAACCTTATTGCCTCAGACCACAGCAGGGCCTATTCCTTTGATATCCATCCTCAGAGAGGCATTTTCTCACCATCCTATGTAAAGTAATTGCTCCTCCTTCCCCACATCTACTTTTCACTTTCTATGTCCATGCCCTGTTTTTCTTTATGGCATTTATTACTACCTGAATTTATATATTTATTGATTTACTTCTTTATTTTCCTCCTCCTCCATTAAATTACACAGGAGAGAGATTGATTAATTATTGGTTCCTCATTATTCACTATTGGTTCCTTGACCCTATAATAGTGGTTCTCAGTGGTTGGTCCAAGGGCACTTACAGGTTCCTGAGGCTCCAGGTATCTGTGAAGTCAGAACTATTTTCATAATAACATTAAGATGTTATTTGATTTTATGACTGCCATTCTCTTACATGTGTACAGTCTTGTTTTCCAGAAGCTACGTGATAAGTGATCACATTACTGCTATGATGGCTAATGGAATGTGTGCTGGTTTATTTCTGTTTTAAAATTTTTTCAGCTTTAATTTCTCACATACATGCTGATAAATATTGCTTGTAAGACAAAGCTCTTTGGGGTTAGTCAGTAACTTTTAAGGATAAAGGGTCCTAAGACCAACAAGTTTGAGAATTGCTGCCCTAGAACACCTGGCACATGATAGGTATTCAAAAGTACTTGTGGATTGAATGTATAAATGAATATTGTTATGAGTTTTTAAAGTATATTTTATTGATTATGCTATTACAGTTGTCCCATTTTTTTCTATCCTTTATCGTCCTCCACCCTGTATCCCCTCCTCTCCAGCATTCCCTTCCACACCCCCAGTTCATGTCCATGGGTTGTACATGTAAGTTCTTTGGCTTCTTCATTTCCTATACTATTCTTAACCTCCCCCTGTGTATTTGGTACCTACCAATTATGGTTCTTATTCCCTGTACCTTTTCCCCCATTCTCGCCCTTCCTGTTCCCTGCTGATAATACTCCATTTTATCTCCATTTCTGTGATTCTGTTCCTGTTCTATTGTTTGATTAGTTTGTTTTTTTTTAAGGTTCAGTTGTTGATAGTTGTGAGTTCACTGTCATTTTACTGTTCATATTTTTTTATCTTCTTTTTCTTAGGTAAGTCCCTTTAACATTTCATGTAATAATGGCTTGGTGATGATGAACTCCTTTGGCTTTACCTTGTCTGGGAAGCACTTTATCTACCCTTCCATTCTAAATGATAGCTTTGGTGGATAGAGTTATCTTGGATGGAGGTTCTTGCTTTCCATGACTTGGAATACTTCTTTCTAGCCCCTTCTTGGCTATAAGGTTTCTTTTGAGAAATCAGCTGATTGTCTCATGTGAATTCCTTTGTACGTAACTCCTTTTCTTTCATTATTTTCTCAAATAAGTTTTCAATTTCTTGTTCTTCCTCTTCTCCTTCTGGCATCCCTTTGATTCAGATTTTGGAATGTTTAAAGTTGTCCCAGATGTTCCTAAGCTTCTTCTCATTTTTTTTGAATTCTTTTTTCTTCATTCTGTTCCTGTTGAATGTTTACTTCTTCCTTGTGTTCCAAGTTGTTGATTTGAGTCCCTGTTGCCTTCCCTGCACTGTTGGTTCCCTGTATATTTTTCTTTATTTCAATTTGTATAGCCTTCATTCTTTCCTTTATTTTGTGTCTGTACTCAGTCATTTCTGTGAGCATCCTGATTACCAGTGTTTTGATCTCTGCATGTGATAGGTTGCCTATCTCATTGTTGCTTAGTTCATTTTCTGGAGTTTTGATCTGTTCTTTCATTTGGGACATATTTCTTTGTCTTGGTATACCTGTTACATTGTAAGGGGCAGAGGCTTAGGTATTTACCAGGGCAGGGCAACCCACCTCATTGCTTTGTAGTGCTCTCTTTGGAGGAGGTGCCAGAGAGGGAACAATGCAGCTTGCTCAACTCTCACCCCACTTTTAGTAACTTCCCCCACTACCCACAAGCAAATTGAGCCCTTTTGGTGCTGATTCCCAGGTGAGTGGGCTTGTGTACATTCTAGGGCCCCATGGGCCCCTCCAACAGACTCTCCTGTGAGACTGGCCATTTCTCACACTGCTGCAACACCCACAGGATCTTGTAGCCATAGGTTTTTGAAACTTTCTTTTCCTGTGCTGGAACCCTGGGTTATGCGGTCTCTCTCACTCCCCAGTTGTTCCTCCTGGTTTAACTGCATGCCAGTGTGGGACCCCCCGGTCCTCCAGCTTCAGCCTTGCCTCCTCCACCCTGGCTGCCCATTTCTATCCCTGCTACCAGTCTGGATGAATGCTTCTTCTTTAACTCCTTCATTGTCGGACTTCCATACAGTTCGATTTTCTGGAGGTTCTGATTGTGTTTTGTTTTTAAATTGGTCCTTCTTTTGCTTCTGAGAGAAAGTGAAGTATACCTACCTACGCCTCCATCTTGGCCAGAAGTCCCCCTCTCTGATTTTGGTGGAGTTTTATGTTGGCTTTCATGCATAAATTACACTGGTAGCCTGTTTTTGCCTATCATTTTCTTTAAAACCTTAAACACCCTTGCAAAGTAAACTTGAGCACAGAATTTCTTTAGTATGTTTTTTTATTCTGATCTATTATAACTGTGTTATCCACAGTTAATTAGAAACACTTTTTGATGATTCACCTTTTATCAAGCCTTTGTAAAATATTCAATGTAGTTTTCAATAAAACAGGTTTCTTTTTATACTCATTTAATCAATATATATAAAATTTAATTAATGTGGTTACAATAAAAAGTTCAGCTGGCATAAACAGGTTTAAGTAATACAGTTGACTCTTGACAAAGTTCACTAATTGGAACAGGAATCAGATGTACTAGAAAACGATAGTCTGCTTTTCTTAAGCTAAAATTAACCATGGCCATCAGTCAATATGTAACAGAGGATATAGAAGGATTATGTACTTTCTGTATGGTAATAGCAAAAATAATGACTAATAATATAAAAGATGTAACTGCAGGTTTTTAAATTTTGACTTTTTAAAATTAATTCTTACATAATTTTATTTGGTTTGGATTATTTATTTGTTTTCATAAATATTAGGGTTGCCAAGAGATGAAAGAAAAATGCTGTTTTATAAATGGGATTCTATTGACTAGTTATTTTTGCCATCTTTATTTAATTCTAGCTCTATCTCCATAGTAGTAACAATGATAACAAACTAAATATCTTAATGATGCTTGTGGGGTTTTTTTTGTTGTTGGTTGTGGGGTTTTTTTTTTTTTTTTAGTTTGCTCTTTTAAGTAATATGGGCCAGCAGGAATTAGAAGCCTGTAAATAGGGTGACTTAATATTAAATTACTGTGCTGTAGTATATGTGTACTAGAGAATGTGCTGGCCAGTCCTTATATTGGTATTAACATATAATGGTGGTCATATTCTAATTTTGGGGTTAAAATACATTCTTTATTATAGTGTTTAGTGTAACTTTTTTTTTGGTAATGATTCATAACTTTGGGTGATATAATGGGAATAGAAAGGAAAGAGTGAATTAAAAGGAAATACTAAAATGATTTGGTGACATATATGGGAGATCTTAGGAAAGGAGGAGAAAATGATAATTCCAAGTCTGAGATCTCAGAGAGGAGACATAAAATCAGAAGGGGCTAGTTTAGGGGGTTTAGGATGAAAAGTTTATTTTTTTCCTTTTTTTTATATTGTTTTTCAAGTACAGTTTTCTGCCTTTTCCCCTCACCTCTCCCCACCACCCCTTCCTTCACTACCTCCCTCCCCCATTTCCATCCCCCGCCCCTTGTTGTTGTCTGTGTGTCCTTTATAATTGTTCCTGTAAACCCTTTACCCTTTTCCCCCTTTATCCCCTCCCCTCTCCCTTCTGGTCACTTTGAAAAGCCTGTTTTAAGGCATTTCAAAATTAGGGTAACATAATTGATTAACAACACTGAAGCTAGGAAGGGAAATTGGGTTGGATGTGTATATGAAATTGGAAGTAACCCTTTGTGAGGTGATAATTAAAGATAGGAAAATTCTAAGAACACAGTAAAACACTGCTGTACACCTTCTGGATCAATTGACTGAAATTAAAAGATCTGGCAGAACAAAATACTGATGAGGATATTGAACAGTAGAACTTTTTTTAAAAATTTTTTTCTTTTGTTTTTTGTTCTTTTAAAAAATTCTTTCTTTTGTTCTATTCCCCCCCCCCCACTACAATGTTCATACACTGCTGGTAGGAGTGTGAACAAGTTAATACTTTGGGAAACTATGTTGAGTATTTACATTAACAATAACCCAGTATGGAATCTCATCAAAAAGTTAAAAACACAACTGCCTTTTGACCCAAAAATCTTGCTGCTAGGAATATATTCTAAGAAACACAAAAACACTAATTAGAAAGAATATATGCATCCCTGTGTTCATTGTAGTTTTATTTACAATAGGCAAGATCTGGAAACAGCCCAAGTGCCCATCAGTAGATAAGTAGATAAAAAAACTTGAGGTACATTTATATAGTGAATACTACTCAGCCAGAAAAAAAGGGAGGAATCTTATGCTTTGCAATAGCATGGATGGACCTGGAGATTATTATGCTAAGTGAGAAAGCCAGGCAGAGAAAGGCAAATACTATATGATCTCACTTATAAGTGGAATCTAATGAACAAAATAAGCGGATGAACAAAATAGAAACAGAGGCATAGATAACATGGAACAGACCGACAGCTGTCAGAGGAGAGGGGATTGGGGGACTGGATGAAAGAAGGTGAAGGGATTAACAAAAAAACGTGTATATGTAACATGTAGACAAAGACAACAGTAACAGTGTGGTAATAGCCAGAGGGAAAGGGGGGGGCTGAAGGGTAGGTGAAGGTGGGCAAAGAGAGGGAAAGAGACTTTGGTTTAGGCAGTGGTGGGTACACGATGCAGTATGCAGATGATGTTTTATTGAGTTGTACAGTTGAAAGCCATATGGTTTTGCAAACCAATGTCACCCCAGTAATTCAATTTTTCAGAAGACTGTCAAAGTCATAAAAGACAAACTATCCTAAATTGGAGAAGGCTGTAGGGACATGATAACTAAAGGAATATGTGATCCGAGGTTGAATCCTGGGCCAGAATCTGGGGACATTAGTGGGATAACTAATAGAATTTTAATTAAAGCCTGTGGACTAGTTAATAGTATTGTATCAGTATAAATTTCCTGGTATTGATAACTATATAGAAATACTGTGAAAGCAAGGAATTTGTTATGGTTCTCCACTGAACTCATAGCACCTAGAACAGTGGTGCAGCTCTTTTGTTTCAGTGTACACAAACTAGTCAACCAGATTTTGATGGCAGAGTCTTAAGCCAAAAAGTTAGTTCAATTTTTTTTTTTCCAGCAAGATGGCTCTACTAGCACTTAGTTGTCTTTAACTTCATTTGAAACAGTTTTGTTAGATTGTATTGTGACAGCTGTCATATCAGTGTGTACTTTTAAAAAAGTATCAAAATTGGTGAATTTTTGTGTAGCCATTTTAATATTAAACATGGAAGAAAATAAGCAACATTTTTAGCATATTATACTTTATTATTTCAAGAAAGGTAAAAATGCAACTGGAACAAAGATCTGTGCAGTGTATATAGAAGGTGCTGTGACTGATCAAACGTGCCAAAAATGGTTTGTGAAGTTTCACGCTGGAGATTTCTTGCTGGATGATGCAGACTTGAAATTGATAGTTATCAAATTGAGACATTAATTGAGAACAGTCAACATTATACCATGCAGGAGACAGCCAACATACTCAAAATATCCAAATCAAGTGTTGAAAATCATTTGTACCAGCTTGGTTATGTTAATCACTTTGTTGTTTGAGTTCCATGTACATTAAGTGAAAAAAACCTTCTTGACCATATTTCCACATGTGATTTTCTATTTAAATGTAACAAAAACATTCTGTTTTTAAAACAAATTGTGACTGGTGATGAAGAATGGGTACTTTACAATGATGCGGAACAGAAGAGATTGTGGTGCAAGTGAAATGCACCACCACCAACCACACCAAAGGCTGGTGGTCATCATCCGAAGAAGGTGATGTTGTGTATATGGTGGGACTGGAAGGGAACTCTCTATTATGAGTTCCTTCCAGAAAACCAAATGATCACTCCAATAAGTACTGCTCCAAGTTAGACCAACTGAAAGCAGCACTCATCAAAAAGTGTCCAGAATTAGTCAACAGAGAAAGCGTAATCTTCCATCAGGATAATGCAAGACTGTGTGTTTGATGACCAGGCAAAAGCTTGCTAGGAAGTTCTGATTCATCCTCTGTATTCACCAGACATCACACCTTCAGATTTCCATTTATTTTGGTCTTAAGAGGAGAGAGGGCTCCCAAGCTCATTTTATGAGGCCAGTATTACCCTAATTCCAAAATCAGATAAAAGCAGTACAAGAAAAGAAAATTGTAGGCCAATATTCCTGATTTCATAGATGCTAAAATCCTCAACAAGATATTATAGCAAACTGAATACAGTAATACATCAAAAAGATCATACACCATGATCAAGTGGGATTTATTCTGGGAATACAAGTTTGATACAACATTCACAAGTCAATAAATGTGATTTACCACATAAACAAAATGAAGGATAAAAAGCACATGATCATATAAATAGATACAGAAAAGCATTTGATAAAATCCAGCACCAATTTGTGATAAAAACTCTCTGCAACGTGGGAATAGCGGGAACATACCTAAACATAATAAAGGCCATATATGACAACCCCACTGCCAGCATCATACTCAACAGGCAAAAACTACAAGCTGTGTGGTTTTGCAGATCAGTGTCACCCCAATAAAATCAATTTTTCAAAAAACTATCAAAGTCATAAAAGACAAACTATCCTAAATTGGAAAAGACTAAGGAGACATGACAACTAAAGGAATATGTGATCCTAGGTTGAATCCTGGACCAGAAAAGGGACATTAGTGGGATGTCCCGTAAGGGGGACATTAAGTGTTCCCCTTAAGATCAGGAACAAGATAGGGATGTCCACTTTGACCACTCTCATTCAACAAAGTACTGGAAATCCTAGCCTAGCTATCAGAGAAGAAAAAGATACAAAAGGCATCCACATTGGAAAGGAAGAAGTAAAACTGTCTTTCTTTGCAGATGATATGATGACTGTACATAAAGAACCCGAAAGATTCCACCAAGAAAGTACTAGAACTGATCAATGAATTCGGCAAAGTAGCAGGATGCAAAATTAATATCCAGAAATCATTTTCATTTTAATATGCCAATAATGAACTAACAGAAAGGGAAATTAAGAAAACAATCCTGTTCGTTATTGCTTCAAAAAGAGTAAAATACCTAGGAATAAATCTAACCAAGGATATAAAAGACCTGCACTCAGAAGATTATAGACACTGAAGAAGATACAAATAAGTGGAAACATAGTGTTCATGGATAGGAAGAATTAGTGTCATTAAAATGTTCATGCTCCCCTAAGCAATCTATAGATTCAACACAATTCCTCAAGATTCCAATGGCATATTTCACAGAACTAGAACAAATCTTTTCAAAAATTATATGGAAGCACAAAAGGCCCCATATAGCAACAGTGATCCTGAGAAAGAAGAGCAAAGTGGGAGGAATTTGTTCTACCTAATATCAAACTGTACTATAAGGCTATAGTAATCAAATCAGCATTGCATTGGCATTAAAAACAGACAATAGATCAGTGGAACAGAATAGAGAGCCCAGAAATAAACCCACACCTTTATAGTCAATTAATATTTGACAGAAGAAGCAAGCACATACAATGGGCCAAAAAGTTTATTCAATAAATGGTGTTGGGAAAATTGGACAGGTATGTTCAGAAAAATGAACCCAGACCACCTTACTACACCACACACAAGAATAAATTCAAAATGGATTAAAGACTTAAATGTTAGATCCCAAACCATAAAAATCTTACAAGAAAACATAGGCAATAAAAATCTCAGATGTGGCTCTTAACAATATTTTTAGTGATATATCTCCTAAGGCAAAGGAAACAAAAGAAAAAATAAACAAATGAGACTACATCAAACTGAAAGTTTTTGCACAGCAAAGGAAATCATCAACAAAATAAAGACAACTTATGGAATAGGAGAACATATTTGCCAGTACATCTGATAAGGGATTAATATCCAAAATTTATGAAGAACTTACAAAACTCAACACCAAAAAACAATCCAATTTAAAAATGGGCAAAGGAGCTGAATAGACACTTCACCAAAGAGGACATAGAGATGGCCAGTAGACATGTGAAAACATGTTCAACATCACTGATCATCAAAGAAATGAAATTAAAGCCACAATGAGATATCACCTTACACCTGTCAGAATGACTGTCATCAATAAATCAATAAACAAATGCTAGCAAGGATGTTGAGAAAGGGGAACCTTTTGTGCTGTGGGTAGGAATGAGATTGGTGAACCACTGTGGAAAGCAGTATGGATATACTTCAAAAAAATAAAAAATGGAACTGCCTTTTGACCCAGTGATTTCATTTCTGGGAATTTATCTGTATAAACCCAACACACTATTTGAAAGAACATAAGCATCCCTATGTTCATTGTAATGTTATTTGCAGTTCCCAAGATACGGAGTCATTCCAAGTGTCCATAGTAGATGAATGGGTAAAACAACTATGGGACATTTACACAGTGGACTACTGCTCAGCCATAAAAAAAGAAGAAAATTTTATGATTTGCCACAGCATGGATGGACCTGGAGAATCTTATGCTAAGTGAAATAAGCCAGTCAGAGAAAGACAACACATGTTTTCACTAATACGTGGAATCTAATGAAGAAACTGAACTAACAAGCAAAATAGACACAGACTCATAGAGAGCAGGATGACAGTTATGGAGAGGGATGAGATTAGAGAGAGAGATCAAGCAAAAAGGTAAAAGGACCCATGGACATGGACAACAGTGTCATGATTGCAGGGGATGGGACATAGGTATAAGGAGGCTAAGTGGTGATGGAAAAAAATACAATAAAAAATTCTCTTAATGGAAAAAATTTCAATTTCCTGGAAGACTGCAAAAGGCACCTGGAGTAGTTCTTTGCTCAGAAAGATAAAAGGCAATTATGAAGTTGCCTGAAAGATGGCAGAAGGTAGTGGAATAAAATGATGAATATGTTCTTTAGTAAAGTTATTGACGAAAATGAAAAATATGTCTTTAATTTTTATTTAAAAGTCAATCAAACTTTTTGGCCATTAACATTTGAGGAAGCTAGATAAAGGGTATGGGAATTCTTCATACTATTTTTGCAACTTACGATTGAAATTATTTGGAAAAAACACAACAATTCAGCAGTTTCCCTTCTAAGTATATACATACTCAATAGAAATTTGTGAACATGTGTTAATGAGTGCAACACTCATTAATGAGAACATTAATGAGAACATTCATGGCAGTATTATTTGTAGTTGCCCCAAACTAGAAACAACCCGATGCCCATTAACAGTAAAATGAATAAATAAATTGTGGAAGCTGTATGAAAGGAACTATACACAATGACATGGATACAACCCACAAATACATTTAATGAAAAAAATCAGAAACAAAACATGATTTCATGAATTAATCTAATTAATGTTATAATACTATAATTCACCTTCTATGACCTTGATTTTTTCTTTCTACTTTTTTTTGCAGTGTTATTTAATTACTATTGAGAAGAAAACTGACAACCTTTAGATAATTGTGTGTAATTTAGGTCATAGGTCAGAAAAAATCGGTATGATTTTCTGCATTTATGAATACTTTTCAAAAAAATATTTTTTTAGACTCTCTGCCTACAGGAAACTATTATACAGGGTAGGGCAAAAGGAGGTTTACAATTTCAATACAAGTAAATAATACAATAATTAATAAGTAATAATATAAGAATAAACTGTTTCATGTACTCATACCTGTACACCATTTTTGCCCCACCCTGTATACAGCTCTCTAAGACATTTGCCTTTTACAAATGTTTAACAGATTCTTTTTATTCCATGTAAGTCTCCTAAAGTCCCCAAATAGATGTCCTACCTGATTTTGTTTGTCCTTTTGGGGTCACAGTACAGCGCTGTCTAAAAATAGACAGAGATTAGTAGGAAGCCTAGATAACAAATACTTTTATGTGATTTTTGAAATGAGGGTGGCATAAGTTACATATACTTGTAATAGTGTAATTCAGTTCCAGAAAATTACCTGATATTTCTGTTGAAGATCATTTTACACTGCTATCGAAATGTGAAATGCTGTGATAGTAAAAGACACATATAAAATATCATCTTTGTGAAATCTTATGGTTTTTCTGACAGATTTGATTCCTCTTTGCTTCTTTGTGTCCTGAACTTTAGTAATACAGCTTAATAAGTGATATAATATTTTATACCTTATTTTCATTAAACTTGAGAGGCATTATGATGGAATTACCTGTTTATTTTGTATCTCAAGAAAATGCCCACATGATTTAAAGAATGAATGAATGAAAGGGCTTCAGATATAGTTTTCTACATTTTATTAGTAATTTTCTACATTTTATTATAGTAATAAAAAATCTTTAAAAAAATCATCAAAGTGGTATGAACCATACCAACAGTGGACTACAAAGATAGCAGAAGCTGATAACAGGCCTAAGTGTGGCTTTTTACATAAATAAGATGATATAGTTTACACAATTAGTTTATTAAGTATACTTCTGTTGTTTTTTCTCCATTCAATATTTTTTCCATATAATTATAACACATCTATAGGGTCAAGAAACATTTCTTATTTTTAGATATATAAACACATGCAATTGGAGTTTGTGGTCCATGACAGGTCCAGACCCTCTTGTTTGAAATTTAAGCACTGTTCTCTCTCCCAGTCATTTTAAAATGACATATTAGTGGCTGTCCTAATTGGATTTTTTTCATTCTTCCACCATTTGCTCTTTTTCTTTAGAAACCTCATATAAACCTCCTGTAGGCCCTTATCATCCAAGTGTCTGTCTTCCCCCTTTCTTTCACTTCCGTGCCTGGCAAATTGTAGGCACTTAAGCATTTATTTAAATGAATAAATACATGGATGGAACTATTTAAGTAGTTACTACCATGGTGAAAAGGTGGAAATAATACTGATGTGGGGAAGAACTTCCAAACTTGTTTAATTCAGTATGTCATGCCCAATTCATCTACTTTTGTTTTGTTTCACAGTCCTGCCACTGAAAACCTCTGAAAAACTTGAATTATATCTAGACTAAAATTAGCATTATTAGGAAAACAGAATTTTCTGGTAGGGATATCAGAAAAGCAGGACGTGCAGCTCTGTTATTTGCTTTTGTACATGTGTTGAACAGATTTTGTTTGGTTCCATTTTAATACTCTAAAGCCTAGAAGTAGATTTTAAACATGATTTTTGGCCTATCCTTATAATGTCACATGCAATGGTTTCTAAAAATACCCTCGGAATAGTAAAAGTCCTAGATTTCAAGTACCTTTATGTGATTTGGGGATTAAGAAGGTATAAATTACATAGCCTTATACTAGTGTAAGTCAACCTCAGAAGTTAAAAGATACTTCAAGTAAAGACTAATTTAAACTGCTGTTACTAAGTGCTATAATAGATACTGACAGACTCAGATTAGTCATATATTTGTAAAACTTTAGAGATCTTCCTCAGTATAATTGTCTTGCTTTTATATGTGCTTTAACAATAGGTGCTTCAATAATACAACGTATTAAGTACTATAATAATAAATTTACACATCTATTCTTATTAAACTTAGAGGCTCTGAGAACTAGAATTCTAAATTCATTTTTTATGTCCTATATAGATCCCAAAGTGTTGGTTGTATAAATGAAAGAATGTAGAATGTACCTCAGAATATGTGATTCTGAATTTTATTAGATTACTAATAATAAAGTCTCAAATATCTCTGAAAAGATTAAAAGTTAATGTGAATCTAAATGAATCTCTTTACCAAATGAGAAATGATGAGATAATACTTTGGGTTCATTAAGTTTCACTTCTTATCTTTCTTTCTCTAAGCATAGAACAAGTTCAATATATAGTTATATAGCATCCATAAAGACAAAATAGACAAAGAAGACATTCATAGACATTTCTTATTTTTACTATGAAATCAAGTGTATATGGAAGGTGTTTGAGGCCCATCACTGGTTTATAACTTACTAGGAATTAAATAAAATTGACCATTTTTTGTTACTGAAAACTGCATCAGTCTTAGGATTTTTAAGTTTCAGTTTGATTGTTCCTTCCTCCCTCCTCCTCTCCCTTTTTCTGACCCTTTTCCCATCCAGCTTCCCAATCCCATCTCTCTTTGTCCATTCTTGCTCCTCTGTCTCATCAGTCTTTGTTTTTGTTTCATATACTCTTGCTTCTCTTTTTGAAGAGATTGGAATGTGATATGAGTTAACTTTTAAAACAATCGCTTGGACTGGGTAGAAAAGGGTTATCAGGCAAAGGGCAGACATAGGAACACCACTTAGGAGGCTACTATATTTACCTTTGAGGAGAGATAATGGTGGCATGGGTAAGAGTGGTAATGGTGAAAATGATAGAAACACTTGGAATCTGGATAGAAATTTAAGAGGTAATATAGCAAAGGAAGTGGGCTTACTAAATCTGGAATCTAGAGTGGAAATGTAGGCTGAAAGTAGAATTTGGGAGTCACCAACACATAGATGGTATTCCTATGACTAGATAAAGAAAAGGAATAGCCTTTACTTTGAATGAACAGAAGGAATTCTAGACAGAAGGCTACAAAGAAGGCTGGAGAGAGAGAGAAGGGAAAAAAAGGGAAGGATGGAATGATGTTTGGATAGAAGCAAAGAATAGATGTATGTATTTCTAGGACAGATAGATAGAATGACTGATGGACAGATAAATGAGACAAACAGCAATGTCATATGGGAGAGAGAAGCATAACCAGTTATGATTAATGAATTGTGTAAGGAAGAGCTTGACTGAGACAGTGTAAGGTCTCTGTATGCTTCTGGCTTTCCCCCCTGCTCTAAAGGAGCCTCTGGGTTCCAATTACAGAGCCACAAGATCAAAACAGCTGGAATGGTAGTCACCACTTGGAGAATAACTGCCTAGAGCTGCTGTGAACTCAGCATGAGCAAGATAAAAACTTTTGTTTTGTCACGCCACTTATTTGGAGGTTGTTTGTTAACCAACATAAGCATATTCTATTCTGACCAATCAGGTGACACTGTGGCCTGAGTAACTTCAAGGATGGGACTCATTATTAACTAAGGTTGGGAGAGTGGGAAGAGAAAGTTTGAGGGGACCTTCAAAGGGAGATGTTAAATAGGCAGAATAGGCAGTAGGGAGTCCAAAAAAAAAAAAATCCTTCTATGACCACTTTGTAAAATTATCCTCTCGTTCAATATCCCTCTACCCTATTTTAGTTTTCTCTGTAGAAATTTTCACAACTGAAATACACTAGTGGTTCAAGAGCTTAGCGTCTGGAACCAGCAGATTGAATGGGTTTAAAATCCTGGCTTTGTTACTTTTCTCTTCGTGAGTCCTTGGGAAAATTACTTAACCTTTCTATGCCTCATCTTTCTCATTTGTAAATGAGGGAAATACCTGTATCAAAGGGTTGTTATGTTTATGCATATAATATGCCTAGAGCAGTGTACAGTGCACACTTTCTAAAGATTTGCAGCCATTGTCATCATGACTGTCATCATCTTCATCAAACATTCAAACTTCAAGACTATAGGCGCTTAATTTTGTTCTCACATTTACCCTAGGGACCACAACAATGTCAGTAGAATCTCGATAGATTTTTGATGGATGGATAAAGGGATGGATAGATTGCGTTATGTGACTCTCACTTTTTTCAGTGGTGTCAATATGGGAAAGGTTTTGACCTTCGGCCTTTGTGACATGTGCTAGGTCATAGATATAAGAAAAGAATAAAAAATTTTCAGCATTATTGATGTCTTTTTTCATGGGTGAAAATTGAAATTTTACTAAATTATTTTTCCAGCTTTATTGAGATATAATTGACATATGACTAGTCTTTTTCTAAAGGAAAAAATTTCAAATAGGACTATTAGATTACAGAAAAGCATTCACATAGATCTGTCTGGGACAGCATGCTTTTGACCACGTGCTGGACAGATTTTATTTAGTTGTATGTAAATCCTTTAAAGCCTGGAAATACATCTTATACCTGATTTTGGCCTAACCTGGCAGAAGTTTCTAAAATTAGACAAAGGAATAATAAGAGGCCTAGATTATAAATAGCTTTGTGTGATATTTTAGATCAGAGAGGCATACGTTACATAAATTGTATTAGGGTGAATTGATTCCAGAAATTAAGTGATTTTAACCCTTTTAAATTATATTATTAATTTTAATAGTTTTTCTGTACTTCTTTTTTCTTTATATATTGACAGTATCGATACTCATGTTATCTTTAAATATCATGCTTTTGTTTCTTCTATTACCGCACTTGCTAGGCCTACTAGTACTAGGTTGAATAGAAGTGGTGATGGCAAACATCCTTTTCTTCCCAATCCCAAAAGAAATATTTTGAACATTTACCATTAAATATGATATTTTCTATAAGTATTTTTTTGGGGGTGCTCTTTTTCACATTAAAGAAGTTATCATCTAGTCCTAGTTTGGAGTATACACATCCAAATTAAAATTTTTACTTTATTGCTTGGCTGAGTTACTTTGGAAAATGTCTTTAATTAGTTTAAGATTCATCATTTTAAGATTTATCACATCACTAAAGGCAGTGCCACTCATGATGTTTGAGTCACCAGTAATACAACCATATCAGTCTGTTTTTGTAGCTGTTGGATGTAAACATAATTCTGTATTTAGGTGTACACATCCAACTAATTCATTGGCTTCTTGTGCTAGGCCTAGGTATTTACATACAGAAGTACATGTTACTTCTTTCTAAAATATAAATGACCTTCCTTTAACTGACCTTTCCTATATATTAGAGCATTGTATAATGCTTTAAAATTGTGCATGTAGATATATTATACTATCTATGAATTTCATAATTTAAAAGAGAGCATTGCAAAATATTTGTTATAAAAAGGGACATGTGTCATGGTGTAGGTCCACTAATTTCATTAGAGCTTTACAAAACACAAAATTCATTTTTAAAATATATATCAAATCTTTATTAAACATTAAACTATTCTCCATACAGAAAATATAAATCACAAATATTCTGACAATTTGAATAATGATTAATTTAGATAAAAGCACTAAACATTTGTTGCATATCAGGAAAAAAGCATATGTAAGCTTTATGCAATTTATAGAGAGACAAATTGCTATTTATAATTTTTAAATTTCTAATAAAATACTAGACTTTGGTTAATGACTGAGATTCTCTATTTTTTCTTTATTATAGTTAATACATGCAGAAATTTAATTTTTAAAATTTAATTCTGTTGTTTCATGCAGAGGATAAGAAAGGATATTTTACATGGGGTTTTAATTATCTTAATTTATATTTTTTAAATCAGTTCTTTAGAGTCAGCAATGAATTGCTTTGGCTTAGTTATTCAAAGTGTAGTTTTAATTGTTGAGCGTATGATAAGATATATTTTTATAAACTAAAGTGCAGAACCAAATGGTTTTATTCTGGTATGATATATGTTAATTCATAATGCCTTATTTTCAGCAGCAGAGGGATTATGTTGATCCTACCATTGCCTTTTTTAGACTATTTTATAGACAGAACTAGAAATTCTAGTTACATAAAGCTGTTCTCACACAGGCTGGAAAGTAGGTCATTGTGACTGGGAGTATACCAAACCGCCCATTGGTTGCTATGGCAATGACCTACTTTAAGAAATGATTTCTGTTGATTCATGTTGAGATCATCTTTTGGAACTGGTATAAGGAAGCTCACTGCATATACTTTTTTCTACTAGCAGTAAACTAGTAAACTCTGGAGGTTAAAGAAGTCCTTAAAATGTTTAAAATGAAGAAATATATTTTCTCACCTAGCACCTCTACAATTTATTTTGAAGTAGTACAGTTAGTGTTGTAATTAAATTAACATGAGAACTGTCTTCTATGTAGGAAATACAATTATACAAAGGGATGTAGTGAGTTTTACTACCTCAGGCCTATTTAAAACTAACCTGTTGCATGTATTTAATAGCATTATTGACTGAGTCTTCAAATGATTTGTTTGAAAGGAACAGTAAATATGCCAAATTGGAGATCTGAAAATATATACCTCTAAAGTGTGCCCTGTGTATTTTCAATGTACAGTATATTAAATCATCACATTCAATATTGGATGCCTGTCTGATGCACATATACTTGTAATGTATAAAAGTTGGAATTTGTGTGTTCTCTGGAACACATTGATTCTGAATTCTAATAGAACTCACTTCTCAGCTGAGGGTAAAGGATGAAAGGTTAGATTTTATATAGCATTCTTTCAAGTCACATTATTCAGCAGTAAAAAGAAATCTTATCTGCCAATAAGTTGGTACTTTGAACCTGAGGTACTGGAGGTTTTATTTTATGGTATTATCAAGGAAGAATTATATGCTTAGAGATTAGTTGATTCAGGGTCTTAATTGCTCTGTATTTGATGTCTGTTGAGAAGGTATCTAGACATGTAATATGAAAAATAGAGACATTTATTGAAGAAGATACAAGACACAAGAAACATTGTACACAGGACAGTGATACTTCAGGCCCCATCAAAGTAGGCACCTTGGGACCTCACACAGTTCCTCCAATTGCCATCATCTGCCCTGTGATATTTTCCTGAATTTCATTGATGGTCTGAAATCTCTTCCCTTTCAAAAGTGGTTTTAGTTTTGGGAAAAGCCAGAAGTCGCAGGGCACCAAATCTGGGCTGTAGGGGGGCTGAGTCACCTGGGTGATTTGATGTTTCACCAAAAAACTCTACACAAGACACAATGCATGAGCAGGCACATTGTCGTGATGAAGCTGCCAATCACCAATTGCCCATAGCTACTGCCTTCTCAATCATCTGAATAGTTTCCACGGAGGAATGTTCAGGTTTAACACAAAATTTGATGCAGATTTGTTGCTTTACTTGCTCAGTCATTTTGAATGTGACAGCCACACAGTACACACATCACTTAACAGTGTCTGCTGTCCCCACTGACTAGTACAGTGAAGTCGTCAATGTTCATGCATGCACATTCCAGTCCGTTCTCTTTGACTGCCAGGTTACATTGATGTCACACAAACTGTTCTCTTATAATAACAACGGTTGAACTTTTTTTGGACAGACCTCGGTATATTCATATTCACATTTGCCTTCTCACTGGGAAGATTTTCATCAAAACTTTGTCCAAAGTCACATTCAGGGCAAGTTATAAGTTCAAGATGACTCTGTATAGAGATGTATATAGATTAATTCATTGTCTTCTGTTTTCATGCCCAGGTATTTGCATATAGAAACAAGTCAGTTTTTTCAAAAATATAAATTATTCCCAAGAGAGATTAATTGTAACTTCTGCTTAATGAATATCTGCCAAGCACTAGTGATTCTACTAGGTGGTTTTATGCTGTTTAGAATCCTTTCAACAGTGTACATGACAACTCTACAGGTCATTTTATCCTATTTCTAAACTTACATGATGAGATTTGCTTGCCAAATGTGGAAACCAAAACACAGGAAACTGCGTAGTTAGGAATAAGACACAAATATTTTATTTGAAATCCATCAGGAGAAGGTGGGGTGTGTGTGTGTGTGTGAGCTATAATATAAGGTATAGTCTGAAAGTTTCTCTAGGATGAGGTACATTATGTCCTTTGACTTTTTAGAGTATAGAAAAGTTACTTACAGCTGGAAAACTGAAAATTGGTAGGATATGAACTTGAAGAGATGGGTATTTGGGCCAAGGGAAGAGCAAGGAGCAAATTCCAGGAGACTGGGGAAAAGAGATGTAGTTTGATTTGGTGGGAGGGAACCAGGAGTGGTAGGAAATGAACCTGGAACCCTAAGTTAGTGGCCAAGGGAAAAAAATTGTTCTTTATTCTATAAGAATGAGCTTTTGAATACATTTGTATAGGAAAGTGTGCCTCAGGAATATTTGCTATTGTATAAAATGTATTAGAGCAGGAAGAGACTGTTCGTAGGCAGGTTTACTTTAAGGCATTGTAGTAAATAATGCCAGGAAGAGATAACAAGGTCTAGAATTATTGTAGCAGAATTAGAAGTGATAGAAGGAGGGGACAAAAAACACCAGATAACACATATAATCATGGTTACTATGAATCAGGCACCGTTCTAAGAGTCTCACATAATATTAATTTATTCCTCACAACATGCTATGTATGATATGGGTCCTGTAACTATCCCAGTTTTACAGGGGAAGAAATTACAACATTTCAGGATTGATTAAAAGATAGTAATTTGGGAAATCCATGCAGTGGGAATACAATAAAACTATGAAATTCATGCCATTGAAGTATTTCTATTGCTTTGAGAAGATGCTCACTATGTACTAAGCCAGGTTTACAGTACATACAGTATTTCTCAGTTTTGGTCTACTTTGAAAAAGTATATGCTAATGATCAACTTTATACTGTTTTTTGTTTTATTTTTTCTGCAATTTCTTGGAATTCTAAATCTGAAAAGCTTGTAGATGGAGTTCAGGGACATGGAAATGAAAACAGCCGGCGACATCTGTCATTCATGCAACAGGGATAGAGAAAACTAAACCACACGTAGGGAGCGCTTAGTGAACTGAGAGGGAAGGGTGAATATAATCCTGAAGAAAAGGGTTTTCACAGTCCTTTCCAGGAGATTTTGAATTAAAAAAAAAACAAAACAAAACATTTTCACACATTGAGATTCACTTAGAGAGGACACAAACATCCCCTGGGACTGTTAGGAGGAGTATGCCTTTTTATGAAGTTTTTAAAAAGTGTATTTCTTCTTCAACCTCATCCCAAACTCCTATTCCCCAGGGGTAGCTATTCTTAATATCTTGGTATAATATCCTTCTAGTTATTTTCTTAGGCACGTATTACATAAGCAGATACATGCAATGTAAATTTTATCAAAATGATAAATGCATGTAGTTTTAAAAGTCATAGTGCAAAAAGCTTTATAACAAAGGACAGCATCACTGAGTGTTCTCCATCCTGCTCTCTTTCTTTTCAAGTCTTTTCTATTGGAAATGTTTGAGTGCAAAGTAAGCATTATATTCTTTTTAAAAGTACCTATATTTGAGTGCACTGTATATTTGCAATTCTCATGTGAAATTACAGTGATGTAAATGATAATATCTATTGAAGAAGAGCACCATCAATAACATCTGTGGTGGGGTTAGGGTTAGTACAGCATAGGAACTATAGTCAATAATACTGTAATAATTATGTATGTTGCCAAGTTGGTGCTTAAATTGTCAGGGGATCACTTCATAAACTGTGTAATTGTCCAACCACTGTGCTGTACACCTGAAACTAATATAAAATAGTATTGAAAATCAACTGTAATCGAAAATAAAATTTTAAAAAATAGCATCTATGGAAGAAAAGCACCATACTTAAATACATTTTTATTCCTTTGTTTTATGAACTGCCCAAACAAAAATAATTCTTTGCTTGCAAAACTTTTTCTATTGTAATGCATTGCTTCAGTCCATGTCATTTTCTACAGTGTTTTTGTTGTTTCATAAGATATTTATTGAAAAGCATTAACAATAATTATTCAGCTTGTGAACAAGAAAGGGAAAAATAAAAGACCATAATTAATTAATCAAGGTTTACTTATTCATTTAATAAATTAATTAGGTCCTTTTTTTTTCTTTTCCCATCTTACAGTCTATCATTGACCTGCTTGTACCACATAGAAATATTTCCACCAAAAAGTCAAATAAGGAGAACTCTTGCTATATACTACCAGCTCTGGTGGAGAAGATACTGAAACTAATGTTACATAAGAGATTTGACAATTATCTCTGCCTTGAATTATCCTTCCAGGATATTTTAGTCTTGTACAGTTTAGATTTAAGAAAACTTAAAATTGCTAGTTCATTCAACTTTAATTTTTGATCTGACTACTAGTGTCTAAAAACTCTTTTGTCAAGCAAATACATAAAACTAGATGTTTCCCAATAAACATTTGTCACCAAATGTTATAAGCTATTTATAGTTACAGGTAATTTTATAAAACTCACGTGCTTTTATTGTATGTTGCTGTAACAACAGCAGTCTTTTCCCCCAAAGTATTTGCACATTGGTAGTGGTGGGGTAGGGTAGAGTGAGCATGAAGGTGTTAGGGAGGTAACTCTAAACCAAGGCAGAAAAGGGTTGTAGTGAAATGTAAATGCGAGGATACAGACGTGTGTTTCTTATTTGTTTAAGAATGACCGTGAGGCTACCTAAGATGACATGATGGAATGTCTGCGTACAGCACTGTGGCTCCCCAAGCCTGCAGAGATCATGATTCCTAAAGGGGAAAGAATATCAAACTTGACTAGATTAGGAAGGTTACCAATGTCACTAATACTTACATTTATAACAAATTAACAGGAATTTCCTGCTGAAATAATGGGATCAGAATGGGCAAAGAGAACAAAATGATCTAGACAGAACAACATTCTAGAACGACTCTCTCCAATAGAACTTTATGCATTGATGGAAATGATCTTCACCTGTGCTGTCTAATATGCTAGCTATTAGCCACATGTGTGGCTGTTGAGAGGCCTTGAAATGTGGCAAGTGTGACTGAAGAACTATATTTTTAATTTTAATTCATTTAAATGGCTACATGTGCCAAGTGACTACTACCATACTAGACAATGTAATTCTGAACTATGCCTTTCTGTTCATCTTAACCACTCCTTCTCATGGGTAGGACACAATCACTATTCTTAAGAACACATGCCCTGTGGAAGAGCAGACAAATATTTCACCTTAACATCAAAAAGTTAAGCTAAGTAGAGAGGAAATAAGATATTTCCAGCTGAGAGGAACAGAATCTAGATGAAATATTACAGACAATTACCATGAGGCAAATGATGAGGTTTAACCTTCCAGGAGTGACCTCTCTTTCAGATTTGTTCTTGGTAACTGGCTGCTCCATTTCTTCACAATAAAAGATGCACAGTAAGCAGTCTTCTGGTACTACCCCCAAATTTCCCCAGATATCTATCATGTGTAAGCCTTGGTACTTATTTCATTGAAAAAAATCTGTAGCCCCACCTACCTCATGAAATCTTTTTTTTTTTTAATTCCATATGTGTTCCAACTGGGGATCAAACCCACAACCTAGGTATGTGCCCTGAAAGGGAATGGAATGTACAACCTTTTGGTATACCAAATGACACTCCAATCAATTGAGCTGTGTAGCCAAGGCTCATGAAATCTTTTTTAAAACCTCAATGTGGCATACTCTACACACATAGTTAATGCCACATTATTTAACATACACATCAGTTTCTTTTTCTTTAATTAGATTAGAAGCTTGGAAATGAGCATTGTGATACCTCAGACAAGGGTTTGATCTCCAAAATATATAAAGAACTCACACAACTCCACTCTAAGAAGACCACCCAATTAAAAAATGGTCAAAGGACTTGAACAGACACTTCTCCAAGGAGGACATACAGAGGGTCCAGAGACATATGAAAAGGTGCTCAGTATCTCTAGCCATCAGAAAGATGCAAATTAAAACCACAATGAGATACCACTTCACACCAGTCAGAATGGCCATCATAAACAAAGCAACAAACAAGTGTTGGAAAGGTTTGGAGAAAAGGGAAACCTAGTGCACTGTTAGTGGAATGCTGACTGGTGCAGCTACTATGGAAAACAGTATGGAATTTCTTCAGAAAACTAAAAATGGAACTGCCTTTTGACCCAGCAACTCCGCTGCTAGGATTATATCCTAAGAGCCCTGAAACACCAATTCAAGAGAACCTGTGCGCCCCAGTGTTCATAGCACAGTTTACAAAAGCCAATGCTAGAAGCAACCTAAGTGCCCATAAATAAGTGAATGGATCAAAAACTATGGTACATTAACACAATGGAATTCTACACAGCAGAAAGAAAGAAGGAACTCCTAGCATTTGTGACAGCATGGATGGAACTAGACTGCATTATACTAAGTGAAATAAGCCAGGTAGTGAAAGACAAATATCACATGATCTTACCTTTAACTGGAACCTAATCAACAAAACAAACAAGCAAGCAAAATATAACCGGAGACATTGAAATTAAGAACAAGCTGACAGTAACCAGAGGGGAGATGGGAGGGGATAATGGAGGGAAAGGGGTGAAGGGTTTACAACTATAAAGGACAAAAACAAGGGGGAGTGGAAACAGGGGAGGGAGGTGAGGATGGCTGGGGTCGGGGAGAGAGGTGGAGGGAAAAAGGCAGAAAACTGTACTTGAACAACAATAAAATTCAGAAGTATTTAATTAAAAATTAAAAATGTATTATTAAAAAGAAAGAAAATGAGCATTGTTGTCTCTCTCTTAGATAATTATAATATTCCCCCAATAACATACTCACATTCTTAAATTACTCATTTGCTCAGAGTGATTAAAGAGAATTTTTTGTTTTTTTCCGGTAGAAAATGCTATAGGTTTTTGGAGTTGGTTTTTCTATAGGAATTTGAATTCATTACATCAAGTTTAAATTATGAGATCTATTTATTTGTTTATTTATAAAATTTTTATATTTACAAATTAAACTTTTGCTAATACTATTATTTAATGAAACTTATTTAATTTAGGAACTTTACTAAAATACTAAGAGACCGACTTTTGGCCAAGATGGAGGCATGGGTAGACACACTGTGCCTCCTCGCACAACCAAAAGAAGGACAACAACAAATTTAAAAACAAACAACACCAGAACTGACAGAAAAATCAAACTGTATGGAAGTCCAGCAACCAAGGAGTTAAAGAAGAAACACTCACCCTGACTGGTAGGAGGGGTAGAGATGGGCAGCCAGGTGGAGAGCAGCAGCTGGTGACCAGATGGTCCCACATGTGCACCAGATAAACCAGGAGGAATAGCTGGGGAGTGAGATAGACTGCGTAACCCAGGGTCCCAGAGCAGGGAAATAAAGTCTCTGACTGAAAACACTCCCAGCCTCATAGGAAAGTTTGTTGGAGAGACCCACAGGGTCCTAGAATGCACACAAACCCACCCACCCAGCAATCAGAACCAGAAGGGCTCAATTTGATTGTGGGGAGCAGGGAAGTGACTGAAAACTGGTAGAGAACAGAGCAAGCACCATTGTTCCTTCTCAGACCCTCCTCCACATACAGCATCACAATGTATTGATGTGGGTTGCTCCACCCTGGTGAACACCTAAGGCTCTGCCCATTACTACATAACAGGTGCACCAAGACAAAAAAAAAAAAAAAATTGTTCAAATGAAAGAAAAGATCAAAGCTCCAGAAAAAATATAACTAAGCGACAGAGAGATAGCCAATCTATCAGACACACAATTCAAAACACTGGTGATCAAGGTGCTCACAGAATTGGTTGAATATGGTTGCAAATTAGAGGGAAATAAAGGAAAATGCACAGGGAACCAACAGTGATGGGAAGGAAACTGGGACTCAAATCAACAATTTGGAGCAGAAGGAAAAAACATTCAACCAGAACAGAATGAAGAAACGAGAATTCAAAAAAATGAGGAGAGGCTTAGGAACCTCCAGGACATCTTTAAATGTTCCAACATCTGGATCATAGGAGTACCAGAAGGAGAAGAGTAAGAGCAAGAAATTGAAAAATTACTTGAAAAATGAAGGAGAACTTCCCTAATCTGGCAAAGGAATTGGACTTTCAGGAAGTCCAGGAAGTTCAGAGAGTCCCAAAGAAGTTGGACCCAAGGAGGAACACACCAAGGCACATCATAATTACATTACCCAAGATAAAAGATAAGGAGAATCTTAAAAGCAGCAAGAGAAAAGGAGACAGTTACCTACAAAGGAGTTCACATAAGACAGTTAGCTGATTTCTCAAAAGAGACCTTACAGGCAAGAAGGGGCTGGAAAGAAGTATTCCAAGTCATGAAAGGCAAGGACCTAATTCCAAGATTACTCTACTCAGCAAAGCTATTATTTAGAATGGAAAGGCAGATAAAGTGCTTCTCAGATAAGGTCAAGTTAAATGAGTTCATCATCACCAAGCCCTTATTATATGAAATGTTAAAGGGACTTCTCTAAGAAAAAGAAGATAAAAAAATATGAACAGTAAAATGACAACCAACTTACAGCTCTTAACAACCAAACCTAAAAAAACAAAAACAAACTAAGCAAACAACTAGAACAGGAATAGAATCACAGAAATGGAGATCACATGGAGGGTTATCAGTAGGGGAGTGGGAAGGGAAGGGGGGGAAGGTACAGAGAATATGTAGCATTAATAGTAGGTGGAAAATAGGCAGGGGGAGGTTAAGAATAGTATAGGGAATGTAGAAATAGTACAGGGAATTTAGGTTCATGACCCAGGGACATGAGCTAAAGGGAAGGAATGCAGGTAGGAGTGGGTGTGCAAGGTGGAGGGGAATAAAGGGGGGAAATAGGACAACTGTAATAGCATAATCAATAAAATATATTAAAAATATTAAACTAAAATACTAAGAAACTTGTGCTGTAATTTAAAAAAATGTATGTATGGCTTCTGGAAACTGTATATCAATTAGAAGTAATAAGATGATAAGAGGTAATTAGATGTTGGAGTTGGCATTTCAACTTTTAGAATAACATGATTTTGCAATATTTTATATATTCTATATATATTTAATAATTTTAATAATATTGTCTCCCTAGATTTTTGCTTCAATGTCTTGAAGACCTTGATGCTAATCTGCGAAAATTAAACTCTCGTCTGTTTGTGATTCGGGGACAACCAGCAGATGTGTTTCCTAGACTTTTCAAGGTAATTTTACATAAAATAATTAATCTTTCACCAGAGAAGACACACATTTGGTAAATAAGGTTTTTTGGATAACTTAAAGGGTGGGAAATACAAGTTTTTAGATAAAACTTTTGTGTTTTTTTATTTAGTAAAATAATTACACGTGATAAAATCAGACAGTAAAAGAAGTCTTTCTTTTGCCTTAAACTGCTAGTTTTCTTCCGAGAGTAACAACTACCAATTTTTGGGGTATTTATTACAAATACTCTTAGAATAAATAAAAATGTGTGTGTACATGTTTAAATATGTATATATGCCCATATTATACATATACATATATATCTGTGTGTGTGTATGTCATTATCTCCCTTTTTGAAAACTGGGATGAAAACACTATTACACCATTCTGTGCAGTACTTTCTTTGCATAACCATGTGTTTTGGATGTTGTTCCATATTACTTCCCCAGTCTTTTAAATGGCTTCATAGTATTCCATTGTATAGGTATTCTATAATTTCTTTAACTAGCTTTCCACTGAACATTGAATTATTTTTCCACAGGCCTTTTGCTAATACAAATAATGATATCAATGAACAATCTTGTCCAGATATATATTATCTTTGGTCACATGTGCCACTGCATTATTGGAATAATTCTTAGAAGACTTTCTCGGTCTAATGCAAAACTGTATGTTTTTTTTTTTTTTAACTCGGTAGAACCTTAAAAATATCCTCATCTTATTTCCCTTTTTTCTTTTTTCAAATGAAAATATTAGTCCTAGAGGATTAGATGAGTTGACCAAGGTCATACAACTAGCTCTTGGAAATAGTCCAGAAACTGAGTTTTCTGACTTTTTTGATTCAGCCCTTCCTATTCACTACCATTAGAACTCCAAATGTATATCTTCTTTTTTTCTTGCAGCTGTTTGACTCATCACATTTTTATAATAGCAAAATTTCTATCTAATGCAGAAGAGAACAATCCCTTTCCCTGAATGAGAATATTTCTAATGCTGAGAACGAAACCAACACCACCTAGACTTTTCTCACTGGTACGAGAGAAACTTTTAACGTTTAGGTTTTGACTACTGCGACAGTTTTGGCTAGTGACAGTTTACTGCATTAAAGCTTGTTCACTACTGTAGCTCCTTAGAGTCAGAATTTAACTTAGGTACATGGAAGAGATCTGAGTAGAAAGCGTATCAGAAACAATGGTAATAGTTTATCAACAAATCATGAGTAAAAAAGTCATGTGGGTAATTGCTTGAACCTTATCTCTAAATTCATGTGGTATGAGTAAAATGAATCCTAAGAGGATTTTAGTCACTTTAAAAATAACAAAACTTTTATTTACTTGTTTTTTTTAAAAAAAAACTTGTCTTAAATGAGCAAGTCTTTTGTGTTTGTTTTGGGCTTTCTTCTGCCTAAAATAGCATTTTATTAGATCAAACTGTTTTCCGCAATTAGATGATGTCCTGTCTTGTCAGTGTGGCAGAGAGGCAGTGGTTTCCACATGAGCCGTAGAGTACAGATGCATGAACACAAGCACATGCACATAAAGTGTGAATTATTTTATTCTACTTTTACCTTGGGCTATGTGCCATAGTCTACATAAAATGCTATTTATGAACACTTCCTTTCATATTTATTTGCTCTTTGCAGAGTCATAGAGGACTAGAGGACATAGAGGACATAGTTAATTTCTGTTCTATTGTATTTTTTTTAATTAAGATTTTATTTATTTTATCTTTAGAGGGGAAGGGAAGGAGAGAGGGAGAGAAATATCAATGTGTGGTTGCCTCTTGTGTGTCCCCCACTGGGAACTGGCCTGCAACCCAGGCATGTGCCCTGACTGGGAATCAAACCGCGATCCTTTGGTTCGCAGGCCCGCGCTCAATCCACTGAGCTACACCAGCCAGGGCTCTATTGTATGGTTTTTTTTAAAAACTTTTTGTTTAGGGCTACTACATGCATCTATTTAAAAAAAAGAAAAAAGAAAAAAGCCCAAAAGAATATAAAGTAAAAAGTACGCCTCCTTCCTACCCTAACCTTTACACCCCCAGTTTCTCTGTGAGAAAAGATTCTTTTGTCCGTAACTAGCTGACTCATTTACATTATTTCCTCAGGTTTTATTATTCTAGTATAAAAATAGTAAGAATTTTTAATAGGTAAGTAATCCTATTCCCCACATTAGCAGTAAAAATAGTTTAGGTCTAGTAATAGTGCCTTTATTGGAATGGTGACAGCATTTGCAGTATTGATGTCCCACTATTGTGCATCTTCTCCTCTCTGTAACACTCACTCATTTTATTCCATTTATATTGAGTGGATTTAGGAATGAGGTCAGAGCATTTTTATATACACATACATGTCTGATAAACTGTTGCTTTTTTATGTGTTTTTAATCTAGAATTTTTCTCAGTTAAATTCAGATTTAATATAGCCTATCATGATGGCTTTTTAAAGAAATTTTTTTACATTCTACTGAAGAAATGGTAAAAAAATTAACAGACACTAGCCTTGGCAAAACTTGGGTGGATAACACTATTAACCATAGGTATCTTACATAAATAATAAAATAATAATAATAATATTATTATGCAGTTAAATCTTGCATTTCTGGAAACATTTAATGCCAAGCTGGTAAGCTACCAAGATCATGCACATTCCAGGCCCTGCAGAAACTTTTTATGCATGACTAGTTTCAACTTTTAGAATAACATGATTTTCAAGTATTGGTTTAAACCATCCTCATTGTATCCAAGAAACAGACATGGCTAAAGTCTTTATTGATGGACACACTGAAGCTTAATAAAATGTTAGGTTCAAAATCCCAGAGTAAACCGAAGGAGAATATATGAAGTCACTAATATTTTAATGCATAAAATTTGTTATTCTTCCTGAGTTATTTCAAGTTATTCTTTATTATCTTAACCATTTGAGTAAGATAATTAATTCAATACATATTGATTGAGTGCCTACTACATACTCAAGGCAGTGTTCAATGTACCAGGGACCTAGTAGTGAGCCAAACAGAAAAAGTTTCTACTTTCATGGATTTACACTATATTGGAAAGGAGACAATAATAAACAAACAAGTAAATATACAATGTCAGGTAGTATTAGGTGCTAAAATAAAGTGTGGAATAGTTAATTGCCAAGATGAGGGGAGGGTAGTTAATGTGGAATCATGGCCTCACTGACAAAGTGATATTTGAGCAAACATATGAAGGGACTGAGCCGTGCAAATATCTGGGGGGTGATACATTGAATACACAATATTTTACAGCTTGTTCCATAAAAATGTGGAGTTTATTTTCTTATGGCCTTAAACCTGGGTTGGCCTTATAACTTGTTTTGATCAAGTGTCAAAGAAGACATTGAGTTTCAAATCCTAGACCTCAAATGACTCTTTGCCCTTTTGGAATGCTTCGTGTATCATGCAAGGAAACCTGGGTTAAAGTATCGAATTATGGGAGACCATGAGCAGAGAGAGAGAACCAACCAACAGCTTGCACCAAGGTCTGAGATGTGTAAGAGAGATATCTTAGGTCCCTCCTCCACCCAGCCACACTGCCAGCTGCTTGCAGGTTCACAGGTGAGCCAGTTTAGACCAACAAAAGAACCATCTACTTAACTGACAGACTTGTCAGAGTTAATCATTTGTTTTAAACTACTAAGATAACTTCAACATAGGGGAGGAGTACTGCAGGCAGAAGGAACAGCAGTTACAAAGGCCCTGATGTGGAAGTGTGTCATCACTTGTTTGGAAACAGCAAAAAGGCCAGCGTGGCTAGAGCACAGTGAGTGAAAAGAAGACATAGGGTCAGAGAGGCTGCAAGGAGCCAGAGCATAGGCCTGTGGAGACCATGCCAAGGACTTTGGCTTTTACTCTGAGTGAAATGGGATGCTGTGGGAGATTTTTCAGTAGAGGAGTGACCTGATTTCACTTACATTTTAAAATAATCACTCTGGCTGTTTGTAGAGAATAGATGTGGGAGAGTGGAAAATGTAAAGGCAGAAGCAGAAAGATCAATTAGCCATGGCAGTTATTCAGGGAAAAGATGATGGAGAGACTATGACTAGATAGAGGCATTGAATAGTGTAGGATTTAGGATATGTTTTAAAAATATATGTGGTCAATGAGAGTCAAGGATGACTTTAGGTTTCTAGCCTGGGAAAATGGCATAGTGGGTTGCCATTTAGGGAGAGCAGGAAGACTACGGGAGGAGCAAGTTATGGAGAAATCAGGAGTTCACTTTTTTAAAAGTTTGAGATGCTTTTTAAACATCTAAGTGTACTTGTTGCCTAGGCATTCAAGTCCTACTCAAGTGCTCAGGGGAGAAGTCTGGACTAAATTTAGGAATCCTCAGTATATAAATAGTATTTAAAACCCTGAGACTAGATTTGTGGAATAGAAGAAGGGGGTGATGGATGGGTGGATAGAAATTTTTAGAGCTTTACCTTCTTTATGTTTGGGTTATTTTGTGAGGTAACATTTTTATGTAATTATACTACTTTAAATGCTTTCTCCTAGGAAGTTTGTGATTTATAACTTCAGATTTTCTATTAAAATTTTACATCTCAATTATTTTCACAGTATTAATCATGACCATTTAAGAACTTTACATTCATTTAGTTGTTCATATTATGCCTTCTGAATGGTTAACAAATAATTGTGATACACAGAAATGGATACAGATCTTAATGCTTAAAAATACAAAGTGAATATTTACTTAGTCACATGAAAATATTTTTTAAGAGTTTATTTATTTATTTTTAGAGAGAGGGGAAGGGAGGGAGAAAGAAAGGGAGAGAAACATCAATGTGTGGTTGCCTCTCATGAGCCCCCTACTACTCGGGACCTGGCCCACACCCCAGGCATGTGCCCTGACTGGGAATCAAACCAGCGACCCTTTGGTTCACAGGTCAGTGCTCAATCCGCTGAGCCACACCAGCCTGGGCCATATGAAAATATTTTAACACTATATGCAATCTTATTGTTATATTCAACTATTGAAATTCAAAGGTAATCATGTTGTTAAAAATAAAGAGCTGTGTAAAAGATTAGATAGGGACTTCCACCTCTGGTTAAGATGTAGAAAGTTGCAATAGACCATTATTGCAATCCTAACAATGAGAAGACATGAATATGCCACAAAATCATGGTGGTTGTTTTTTTTTTTTAACATATCAGAGAGTAAAGGACCTAAAGAAACCTAAATAAACTGAAATCCATAAAGGAATGAACCTTTTATGGGAACAAAAAGACCCCTGGCTATATCCCTGAGAGCATAGCAGGAAGAGAAGGGAATCCACAAAAGTTGAGAGTGGAGACAAATCAGTCAAAATTTTACAGAGCTTTTTGTGGTTATGTGTGGGCTGATGTGGCAGATTAGGATCCCAAGAAGCCCTAGTCACAGAGCAAGTTTACACTCACTTTCTGGTTCTTTTCTATGGTGCTTTCATAGAGTGCCAGTCACTGACAGTGTGCTGAAGACTGAGGAGAGCTGAGAGAGATCTCTCAATGAAGTGCACTGGGCATTCACATACTGCCATGTAGCAAGCCCACTGAAGCTGGGGACAGGACAGTAGGGTAGAAAGATACCTCCTGAGATGCAGAAAATTATTGGACAGGGTTGTAAAACAAAGAGAACTCCCCAGCGATCTTAAAGCTGATGGGTAGACAACAAAGTAAAGAAAGATGCTCTACAGCTTGTAAAGCTAGTGCCTAGGCTGTTAAAGCAGGGAGAGATGTCTTGTCAGTACTCAAATCCCTGTGGAAGAAATATCCAGATCCTGCCCTCAAAATATTCAGGGCCAGTGGTGAATGTAATTTAACCAAAGCAGCAACAAAGCCCAGACCTTGCTCAGTTATAAACTACATTAATTGAACTTCTAGCAGTCAGAGAAAGCAAAGACTGTAATTTTCTAGAGACAGATGTTATTTATTTCATCTTTATTCTTTTATATCATTTTTGGCATACAATAAAAAATTATAAGACACATGAAAAAGCAGAAAAATGTGGCTTGTAACCAAATAGTCAATAGAAACAGTCTCACATTTGATGCAGATGTTGGGATTAGAATAAAGTATTTTACAACAGTTATGCTATGAGTATTAAAGGATCTAGTTGAAAGGTGAAAGGTATATGTGAATTGATGGTAATTTCAGTACAAAAATGGAAACTATTAAAAAAAAAACAAATGGAAGTTCTAGAACTCAAACATACAATGCCAGAAATGAATTCATTCCTTCAATGGGCTTATCCAGACTGGACAGAACAAAACAAAGGATCAGGGAACTTGAAGACAGTCAATAGAAGTTATCCCAACTGAAACAGAAAGAAAAGATTTTTTTTAAATCCTCATCTGAGGATATTTTTTTTTATTATTGATTTTAGAGAGAGAGGACAGAGGGGAGAGAGAGAAACATTGATGCAAAGAAAAGCATCAGTTGGCTGCCTTCTGCACACACGTGCCTGGATAGGGGATTGAACCTGCATCCCAGGCATGTACCCTGACCAAGAATTGAACCTGCAGCCTTCCAGTGTATATGACAATGCTCCAACCAACTGAGCTGCCCTGCCAGGGCAAGAGGAAAGACTTTCTGTTTTTAAAAAAGGAAACAGAATGTCTGAGATTTGTGGAACAATAGTAAATGGCCTAACATATGTCTATCTATAGACTTAGAAAAAAGAGGAGAGATCGGGACAGAAAAAACGTGTATATTTAAAGATGTAATGATTGAAAATTTTTCACTATTGATGAAAGGTATCAACCCACAGTGCCGAGAAGCTCAACAAGTACTAAACATTATAAATATTAAAACCCGCGTCTTGCTACATCATAGTCAATTAAGTGAAAGATAGAAAAATTTATGAGAGCTGGAGGAGGAAAGACATACTTAGGGGTGAGAATGATAGGTGATTTCGTATCAGAAACAATAAAGTCCAGAGACAAGGAAATTACATCTTTAAAGAACTACAAACAACCATGTTAACCTAACAAAACTATTCTTTCAAATAAAAGAAGGTAAAATGAAGGCATTTAGAAAAATTAAATTTTTTTTCCACCAATTTTTTTCTTTAGATTTTATTTATTTATTTTTAGAAAGGGGAACAGTGGGAGGGAGAGAAACATCAGTGTGTGGTTGCCTCTTGAGCACCCCTACTGCAGGGGGAGGAGGGCTTGGCCCGCAATCCAGGCATGTGTCCTGACTGGGAATCAAACCAGTAACCCTTTGGTTTGCAGGCCAGCACTCAGTCCACTGAGTCACACCAGCCAGGGCTGAGGCATTTTTAAGCAGACAAAAGCAGAGATAATTTATTACAAGTAGATTGGTACTGAAGAAATACTAAAGGAAGTTCTTCTAGGTAAAACAAAACCAAGATGAAACACAGGACCTGAGGCAAAGAAGGATGAGCACTAAATATATGTGAAAATATAAAAGACCACCCTTTCTATTATTTTAGTTATGTATATTTCTGTATTCTATTTCCTTTAAAATACTGCTGACAGGTTAAAACTATAATAGCAATGAATTATGGTGGATAATACTAATACTATGGAGTTGTAATATAGAAATAAAATCTGTAACAAGATAACACAAGGTGGAACAAAGGTAAATTGATGTATATATGGAAGGAAATAATCAAGATCGGAGCTGAATTAAATGACATAGAGACTAAAAAAACAATTCAAAGGATCAGTGGATCTAGGAGCTGGTTCTTGGAAACCATAAATAAAATGGACAAATTATTAACCAGATTCATCAAGAAAAGAAAAGGGAACCATAATGAATAAAATCAGAAAGGAAAGAGAAGAAGTGACAACTAATACCACAGAAATACAAAGGAGTGTAAGAAATTACTATGAACAACTATATGCCAAGAAATTGGACAATGTGGGTGAAATGGATACATTTCTAGAAACATACAATTTTCCAAAACTGAATCAGGAAGAAACAGAAAACCTGAATAGACCAATGACAACTAGCGAAACTGAAGCAGTACTCAAAAGCCAGACACAAAAAGCCCTAGTCCAGATGGCTTCACAGGCGAATTTTAACAAACATTCAAAGAACTAACACCTATCCTTCTCAAACTCTTCCAAAAAATTCAAGAAGAGGGAAGACTCTCAAACCCTTCTTACAAGACCAGTATTATCCTGATCCCTAAACCAGGTAAAGACATAACAAAGAAAGAAAATTACAAGCCAATATCTCCAATGAACATAGATGCCAAAATTCTCAACAAAATACTAGCAAACCGAATACAACAATACATTTAAAAGATCTTATGCGATAATCAAGTGAGATTTATTCCACCGATACGAGGATGGTACAATATTCCGAAATCAATAAATGTGATATATCACATAAACAAAATGAAAGACAAAAGTCACATAATTTTATCGATAGATGCAGAAAAAGCATTTGATAAAATCCAGTACCCATTTATGACAAAAACACTCAGCAAAGTGGGACTAGAGGGAGCATACCTCAACATAAAGACCATATATGAAAAACCTACTGCCAACATCATACTTAATGGGAAAAAGCTAAACACATTTCCCTTAAGATCAGGAACAAGGCAAGAGTATTCACTTTCACCCGTTTGATTCAACGTAGTACTGGAGGTCCTAACCACAACAATCAGACATGAGGAAGAAATAAAAGGCATCCAGATTGGAAAGGAGAAGGAGGAAGTAAAACTGTCCTTATTTGCAGACAACATGATGGTGTACACAGAAAACCCTGTAGGCTATGCCAAAAAACTACTCGACCTAATAAGTGAATTTGGCAAAGTAGCAGGATGCAAAGTCAATATTCAAAAATTGATGGCACTTTTGTACACCAACAATGAACTATCAGAAAGAGAAACTAAGAAAAAAAAATCCCATTTACTATAGCAGCATAAAAAAAAAAAGCAACAAAGTACCTGGAAATTTAACCAAGGAAGTAAAAGACATGTAGTCAGGAAACTGTAGAACACTGAAGAAAGAAACTGAGGAAGATACACATAAATGAAAGTATATACCCCATTCTTGAATTGGAAGAATTAACATCATTAAAATGTCCATACTACCCAAAGCAATCTATAGATTCAACACACTCCCTATTAAAATACAAAGGACATATTTCACAGACCTAGAACAAATACTTCAAATGTTTATATGGAACCAAAAAAAACCCTGAGTAGCCATAGCAATCTTGAGAAAGAAGAACAAAGTTGAAGGTATCACAATACCTGATATCAAACTATACTACAAGGCCACTGTAAATAAAACAGTCTTGTACTGGCATAAGAACAGGCACATGCACCAAGGGAAAAAATAGAGAGCCCAGAAATCAACCCATGACTCTGTGGTCAATTAATATTTGACAAAGAAGGCGCTAGCATACAATGGAGTAAAGATAGCCTCTTTAATAAGTTATGTTGGGAGACCTGGACTTATATATGCAAAAAAAATGAAACTGGATTATCAATTTATACCATATACCAGAATAAACTCAGAATGGATAAAGGACTTAAGTATGTCGTGATATCATAAAAGTCCTAGTAGAAAAAATAGGCAGTAAATTTTCAGATACCCCACACAGCAATATTTTTGCTGATGTAACTCCTAGAGTCAGGGAAATAAAGGGAAAAATAAATAAATAAATGGGGCTATATCAAATTAAAAATCTGCATGGATACAGAAACCATCATCAATATTTGCCAATGATGCATCTGACAAGGGTTTAATGTCCAAACTATATAAAGAATTTATACAATTCAACACCAGAAGACACAGTCCATAAAAAATGGGCAGAAGACCTGAATAGACACTTCTCCAAGGAGGACACACAGATGGTCCATAGACATAAGAAAAAATGTGCAATATCACTAGCCATCAGATGCAAATTAAAACCACAATGAGATATCACCTCATACCTGTCAGAATGGTTATTATTAATAAATCAACAAAGAACAAGTGCTGGCAAGGGTATGGAGAAAAGGAAAATCTATTGCACTATTGGGGAAATCCAGACTGGTGCAGCCACTGTGGAAAATAGTATGGAATTTCCTCAAAAAAACTAAGAATGGAACCGCCTTTTGACCCAGTGATTCTGCTGCTGGAAATATACCCTAAAAACCCTGAAACACCAATTCAAAACAACTTACACACCCGTATGTTCATAGCAGCACTACGTACAATAGCCAAGTGTTGGAAATAGCCTAAGTGCCCATCAGTAAATGCATGGATTAAAAAACTATGATACATTTACACAATTGAATAATATGCAGCAGAAAGAAAGAGGAAGGAATCCTTACCCTTTGGGACAACATGGATAGAACTGAAGACTAATATGCTAAGTGAAATAAGCCAGGTGGTAAAAGACAAATACCATATGATCTCACTTATAAGAGTGTTCATAAGGAATCTAATGAACAAAATAAACTAATGAGCAAAACAGAACCAGAGACATGGAAACAGGGAACAGACTGACGGCTGCCAGAGGAAATAGGGGAGGGAGGAATGGTGGAAAGAAGGGGAAATAATTAGTCAAAGAACATGTATGAATGACCCATGAGCATGGACAACAGTGGATTCCAGTCCATTCTCCTTGGCTGCCAGGCTACATCACGCAAACCATTCTCTTATATTAACAATGGCTGGACTTTTTCCTGACAGACTATATATTTTTATATAGTCTTTATACGTGTGTGTGTATGTATATCCTTATATTATTCAATAGTAATATATGATTTGAAGATAGACTGTGATAAGAATGCATATTGTGATCTAAACATAAGGAGCTATTTCTAAAAAGTTAACAGAGGAGTTTAAAATGAAATACTAAAAATACTTGATTCATTCAAATGAAGTCAGGTAGGGAACACAAAAGATATAGGCAAAAAGAAAACTTAACCAAGATGATAAATTTAAACCCAACTATATCAATAGTTATATTAAATGTAAATGGTCTACTTTAAGCTCCTCATTTAAAAGGCACAGTTTGACTGGATAACAAATACACAAGAACCAACCACATGCTGATTAGAGGAAGCACTTTAAAAATATGAAGAAACAGATAGTTCAAAATAAAAGACCGAAAAAATGTACTTGCAAACAGTAGGCATAGGAAAGTAGAATTTAAGACAAAATTAGCAGAGATATGGACTGAAGTCTCACTTCAAAAAGATAAAACCATCATAAATATATATAATCTACAAAACAGCTTAAAAACTTGAATCTCAAACTAATAAAACTCTAGGGAGAAACAGATAAATTCACAATTATAGTGATTTTTACACCTCTCAGTTATTGATAGAATATACAAAAATTAATGAAGATATAGATGATTTGAAAAACACTATCAACCAGTGTGATGTAACTGATATTTATAGAACACTATGCTCAAGAACTACAGAATATACATTCTCTTCTAGTGCATATGAAACATTCACTAAGATAGACCATATCCTAAGTCATAAAACAGTCATCAGTAAATTTCAGAAGAGAAATCTTGTAGAACATATTTTCTGACTTCAATAGAATTAAATTAAAATGAATAGCAAGAGAACAGCAAATATTTATAACTGAGTCATAATGGAAAGGCAGTATAGCAGAATTTTGGGATTCATCTATAGCAGTGCTTAGAAGAAAATATCTTTCAATACTGTATTAGAAAAGAAGGAATCAAAGATGCTTCCACCTTAAAAAATAAAAAACTTAGACCTGGTCGGGTGGCTTGATTGGTTGGAGCAGTGTCCTGTACACCAGGAGATTGTGAGTCTGATTTCTGGTCAGGGCACATAGCTAGATTGCAGGCTCACTCCCCCATCATGGCACGTGTGGGTTGCAGCCCATTGATATTTTTCTCTCACGTAGGTGTTTCTCTCTCTCTTTCTCTCCCTCTCCCCCCTTCCTCTTTCTCTTAAATCAATACACATATCCTTGGGTGGAGATTTTTTTAAAAATATAAAAATTAAACCAACAGTAAGCAGAAGAAAAAACAAAGAATAAAGAGAGGAATGGAAAGCAAGGAAACAAATAGACAACTATAAGGAAAATAAATGAGCAATAACTTATTGTCCCTTGGCTCCAAACCCACCCTTATTTACCCTGCTTTGTGATACTGAGATAGGTGCTGTGAACATAACTCCATTTCCAGCTGGCTTGATGCTAGGGTTTGTCACACATTGCTGGTGGTTCTCTGCAAATTTGTAGCAGGTGGGAAGACACTTTCCTTCTGGTTATCCTTGTGCTTTTTTTTTCTGCTGCCTTACTCAATAGATGAGCGTGTGGGAGGCCCAGTAATGCTTATCTCAGTAGATTTTCTGGACAAGCCCCAACCTACATGCACACTCTGGCCAGTTTCCCTGACACCTGATGGGCCCCTTTTATAGATCAGCTCCAGCCGACCCACGTCCTCTGGTAAATTTCTCTGTCACCCAGTAGACCACTTGTACAGATCAGCTGCAGTTAGGTTACCTGGTACCCTACATGAAGTTTCTCAGACTGGTCTTATGAACCATTTCTGGCCCTATTCCTCTGTGAAGTTTCTTTCTGAAAGGGAAAGTTGTGTGTAAGCAGGGCAAATAAGGGTGGGTTTGGAGCCAAGGGACAATGATATTGCTCATTTATTTTCCTTATATTTGTCTGTTTCTTTCATTGATTTCCATTCCTCTGTTTATTTAGTCTTTGTTTTTTGTTCTGCTTACTATTGGTTTAATTTTTGTATTTTTAAAAAAATCTCCACCTGAGGATATGTGTGTTGATTTTAGAGAAAGGGAAGGTTGTACCTGGCCTGTGATAAGAATTATAGTAAGTATTTCGCATATGAATGAATACATTTAATGTTTGGGGAATTTTCTCTTCCCTGAGTTTTCATTTTTTCTTGTGGAGGGATGTTCGCTGTTGTATCCCCAGGGAAGAAGTGAATGATCTCATTGTTGAGATAGCAGAAAGAGCAAAGGTGGTGTAGTATAGCTCGGATCGTACCTTTTCCCTTCAGTTGCAGAGAGCACATATCCTCTTCTCTTCTTCCATGTGAAAAGTTCTGCAGGGGCAGCCCGCACTGCGGGGAAGGTGCTGCTTTTCATTATTTAGGTAAATCCGTGTAATTCGGGGGTGAAATATTAATAGGCTTACCTGCTCTTAAACCTAATATCTTTTCTCCAATTCAACTTTACTAATAATGTGGTCTTTGTTTTGATCTTTAGATCTCTGACGTATGTTCCCTTCCTTTATCAAAAAAAGGATAAAGGTGAGGGAGCGTTATTGACTCTAACATTTATTTTCTAGAAACTAAATATCTTTTTGTCAATAAAAATTTATAGAATTATCAACAAAACAAGCAAGCAAGCAAAGTATAGCCAAAGACATTGAAATTGAGAACAGGCTGACAATGACCAGAGGGGAGAGGAGAGGGGAAAATGGGGGAAAGGGTGAAGGGTTTACAGGAACAATTATAAAAGACAGACACATGGACAATAACAAGGTGGGGGGTGGAAACGGGAGGGAGGTGGGGAGGGCTAGAGTGGTGGGAGGAGTACGGGGAAAAGGCAGAAAACTGTACGTGAACAACCATAAAAAATGTAAAAAAAAATATAGGATTAAAATGCAAACTACTGTTTAGAAAAGAATCTTTTTGTAACATATACGACAGAAAGGTTGCCATCATTAAAATGTAAGGAGCTCTTGCCCTGACCAGTGTGGCTCCATTGGTTGGAGCATCGTCCTGTAAACCAAAAGGTCTGAGGTTCAATTCCTAGTCAGGACACGTACCTAGGTTGCAGGTTCAGTCCTGGTTGGGTGTGTACGAGAGGCAACTGATCAATGTTTCTCTCTCACATAGATGTTTCCTCCCTCCTTTCCTCTATTTCTAAAAGTAATAAGCATGTCCTGGAGTGAGTATAAAAATAATGTAAGGAACTCTTATAAATCCATAAGAGGAAAATTAACTTCAATAGAAAACCAAGCAAACATAAGCTTCAACTTGCAGAAGAAGAAATATACAAATGGCTAGTAATAATAATAGCTAATAATAGCTATTATTCATTGAGATCTTCTTCTGTACTATGTCCTAAACAATTTATAGACATTATCTCATTTAATCTTTCAGCAAAAGTAACTTTTTTTTTTTTAATTTTACTATTGCAAACACTTAGTGCTTATGTGCTAGGTACTCTGTAAACACTTTACTTACATTGTACTCATTTTTTAGATAAGCAAACAGATGATGAGAGTTGAGCAATTTGCACAAATAGCTGAGCCAGTCTTTGAACTCAGGTCTTTAGATCCTGTGTTTTTTGACTACTACTCTATACTGCCTTACTGTAAAACAAATGTAATATCTTTCTGTTCTCATTTTAATCTTATTTTTAAATTTCAAAAGCAGTACATGATTGTATTAACAAATCTGAACAATGCAACAGTGCATAAAAATAAAAATAATTACATTATTTATACTCTGAAATTCTATGCCTCAAAGTGAGCAGTTATTGACAGCTTGGTAGGAATTCTCCAAGACTTTCAAGAAAGGAAAATATTTTAAGTGAGATATTATTTTTCTTTGCATACTGTGTGTATGTACCAGCGGTACCACTGTAATATATGTGGATTGTAGCTGTATGGGGGGCAGACACTGGCGTACTGCTGATGCGGGGTAAATTGGTACAGTGTAACTGGTGGAAAATGTGACAGTGTGTATCAGTTATTTAAATGTGCATATGGTATACATTAAATATTTTTCAAGGAATTATTTCTAGAAAAAATAGTACAAATACCCCTAAATTTTTAAGATGTATGCATAAAGATGAGCACTGCAAGGTTTTTAATAGTAATTGCCAAACAGAAGACAGACAAAGCCCACTGTTGCTGACAGCCCTTGTCAATCTGCACAGGTTTGAAGAATTACAATATGTTACTATATAGTCAGTTAAATAATGGTATAATTACAGATGATTTTTTTCTTTGTAAGATATATCAGAGTAGATTTCAGAATTTAAAAAACTTTACTATCCACCCTAGGAAATAACTTAATTTCCTGAAGTCACAGCCTCCTCATTGAAAATCACTATAAGGAGCTATGCAGAACTTGTTAATATAGCACCTGACACTTAATAAATAGCTGCTACTATAATTACTATCTCCATTATTTTCCAGTTAACATTTTTTGGTAAGCAGAAATAAAACAGCAAAGCTTATACCATATTAACTACCAGTTCTTAGAAGCAGCTGGCATAAATTCAGACATTGTGGCTCTCTGTGAACTTGAGCAGGTCCCTAAATTTTTAAAACCCCCATATCTTCAAAATGGAGATACCAATCAAAGTGCCAAACCCTAAGGGTTGTTTTGAGGAGAAATGGAATAAAGTAAGTATAAATTATTTGAAAAAGGAAAGTACTATACAAACACATTTAGTGTAGGAAGCTGGTTTTAAGCATATTGCTAGATTGTCTTATGCCTAGCACAATTCTTGATATCTAGGGAGCATACATTCTTATATTTTTTTAATTTATAAGTTGTACATTTTCTTGCTGCATATTTTAAAGTTTGATGCGAGTAAAATCCTTTGATATGGAAATCATGAGCTTTTCAGTTTTTTCCAGCCTCCATTGTTATAACAGAAAAACTATTTTTAAATTTTGTGTACATTTTGCCCCTTTTGTCTTATCTTAGGAATGGAACATTACTAAACTTTCTATTGAGTATGATTCTGAGCCCTTTGGAAAGGAACGAGATGCAGCTATTAAGAAACTGGCTACGGAAGCTGGAGTAGAAGTAATTGTACGAATTTCACATACGTTATATGACCTAGACAAGTAAGTATTTTTTCTTGTTTTTATTATAGTAAAATGTACATACTATTTTTCACCTTCAGCATTTTTAAATGTATAGTTCAGTAGTAGTAAGTATATAGACTAGTAAGTTTGAACCTGTGGGACATAGATTTGTGAAATGGAAATAATGTATACATAATAGAGTTGTGGGAGAATTAAATAAATATATATTAAACCCTTACCATAACTGCTGTGATTTTTACTTACCCAGTGACAGATACCAAACTTACAGACATAGTGCATAAGATTAAAATACTCAGAATTTTAGTTTCAAAACAATTAAGAATATGAAAACTCTTCTTGACTGTTCCAAATCAGCCTATTGTTTGTCTTCCCTTTCTGGGCTCTTTGCAATATTAATTTTATAGTTTATATGGTACATAGGCATAAACTGCCTTGCTTTATTTTGTATGATTGTCTTAACTTATTTTACTTCATGTGTTTATATCTTGTCTATCTAGATTTTAAATCCAGATGCAAATTGTATGAAAAAGTAATTGCATTACTTTGCACAGATGTAGTTCTCTGAACAATGGCATAGTATTACATTTTTCAAAGTGTATTTCTTGAAATACCAATCCTTAATTATGCTTTGTCCAACAAAGAGTCTGTGGTCCAGTTTAAATTTAGGAAGTATTATATACTGTGAATTTTGAAGGTTCAAAAGATTTGTTAACTTATGAACCTTTAGCCTACTGTTGTACTTATAAGTGTTGAATTCTCATAATTAATGTACCTTTTAAATTATTTTACTTTTTAAGTTTCTTATACATTTTACCAAGTTAATAAAGCTAATTGTAAGTAACGTGACAAAATGGTGATTTGATTCAGCAAAGGATTTGATATTAAGCCAGAAGTCATATATCCTATGATAAACTTGCCTTCTAGTTTAGTTTACCAGTTTTCTTAACTTGGAGTTGATAGCAAGAAGGAGGCAAAACAGGATAAGAGCAGTTGCTTCTACATGGAAGACTCAGTGTTATGCATAAAATTGGATTATTTATTGGATTAGATGTGAATATTAACCATATATAATCCATTGTAAAACAATGTAACATGTAGAAAACATTTTTCTAAGATTTTTATTTTGTTTTTGTTATATAGTTAGCAGTAGTGTCATTGCAGTCTTATTACAGTTGACAGATTTCATTATGACCCTATGTATAAACTGAAAGTATTACACCAAAGCAAAATTACTAGAGAGTCTAGTCTTTATGGGGATTATTTCTTGTACATATAATTGATACATAATATATGTAGCATAATGAAAAAATGTACAGTATTTGGATTAAGAAAAACCTTACTTGCTATTTATTAGCTATGTGACCTTGACTAATTTATTTAGCTCTCTTGGTAGGCTTTAGTTCCTGACCATAAAATGATGGAGTTGGATTTTACCAGTAATTCTTTATTAAGGCTAAATACTAAGCAAATGGCCATAATGAAAAACAATAATTTGTTATTCCCAAAGTGTCTTAATCCAAACTACCATTGGCAAAGGCTAATCTTTCCTTTAGTACAACTTGATTGAAGCAATTAGTGATCAGAAGTAAACATAAGTATGTACATAAGATACATATATAAAATACGTATGCCGACATTTTTAACAAGCATGAGCACAGTAGAAAACATCAAGTGATTGTCACTATAGTAACATAGAATCTTAATTAATAAGACTTGTTTCCTTCTTTTCTTCTTTTTTGGCATTTCTTAGGTTTTTTTAAAATTGTTGTTCAATTACAGTTATACCCATTTTTCCCTTATTACTGTCCCCTGCCCTACTCACTCCCCACCTCGCATATTCAACCTCCCCACCCCCATTGTCTTTATCCTTGGGTCTTTTATACATGTTCCTTGACTTGACCCTTCCCCTTCTTCCCCCCACCCCCCACAGTTATCCCCCATCCCTCGCCCCTCCCCTCTGGTCACTGTTAGTTTGTTCTTTATTTCCGTGTCTTTGGTTCTATTTTGCTCGCTTGTTTGTTTTGTTGATTAGGTTCCACTTAAAATTGAGATCATATGATATTTGTGTTTCACTGCCTGGCCTATTTCACTTAGCATAATAGTCTCTAGTTCCATGCACGCTATCACAAAGGGCAGGAGTTCCTTCTTGCTTTCTGCTGTGTAGTATTCCGTTGTGTGAATGTACCATAGTTTTTGATCCACTCATTTACTGATGGGTACTTAGGCTGTTTCCAGCACTTGGCTATTGTAAATTGTGCTGCTGTGAACATAGAGGTTCATAGGTTCTTTTGAATGGTGTTTCAGGATTCTTAGGATATAATCCCAGCAGTGCAATTCCCTTTTTAGTTTTTTGAGGAAATTCCATACTGTTTTCCACAGTTGGCTGCCCCAGTCTGCATTCCCACCAACAGTGCACTGTGGTTCCCTTTTCTCCACAACCTCACCAGCACTTGTTTGTTGATTTGTTTATGATGGCCATTCTGACCAATGTGAAGTGGTATCTCATTGTGTCTTTAATTTGCATCTATCTGATGGCTAGTGATGCTGAGCATCCTTTCATATATCTCTGAGCCCTCTGTATGTCTTCCTTGAAGTGCAGAGACTCTTGGAGCTGAGTTATATTTTTATATTTTCATATTTTTGTGTTATTGCCTTCAGACTAATTTAGCCACTTGTTTTTTTCACTCAGAGGTGCTTAATGCCCTTTGTCTTAAAGGTTTTGAATAGTTTTGACACTTAGCAGATGTCTAGAAAATGATTTTTAGATTCATTAACCATTTTTTAACAAGTTTCCTGGTCATTCTACTAGAAGTCTTAAGTAATTTTATTTACTTTATGATTTTTAAGCCTTTTCAGAGCTTATCAATCAAAATATATTATCTTTTTTTATACTAACTTGATTTTACTAACTTTTGTAATAGGATCATAGAACTCAATGGTGGACAACCTCCTCTTACTTATAAAAGATTCCAGACTCTCATCAGCAAAATGGAACCACTAGAGATACCAGTAGAGACAATTACTTCAGAAGTGATAGAAAAGTGCACAACTCCTCTGTCTGATGACCATGATGAAAAATATGGAGTCCCTTCCCTGGAAGAACTAGGTGGGTATAAATGGTAAAAAGGTGAAACTTAAGAGCTAATAAATCACTCAGAAAATCTCACTTCTGAATTGACATGTATTTTGCACTAACAGAGTAAGGAAGCTAGGAGAAGAAAATAGAAGAAACTCAAACTAAGAAGTGGTAAATCTGTGCCTTATTTATGTGTTGTAAAATATGTGATCTTTCTGTTATCACCTTAAAGTATACATTTTAAAAAATAGAGAACATGTTATGTCTTTCATATGTGAGAATCCAGGGTCGTCATTTCATTTTGATGCTACTCTCATAATTTTTTACAAAGTAGTTTTTCTTGTAATTATTGTGGCTCAATAAAAATTATTTATATTCCAGAAGAATGATAATTTTAAATGTATTTATTTTTTATTTTAGGTTTTGATACAGATGGTTTACCCTCTGCAGTATGGCCAGGCGGAGAAACTGAAGCACTTACACGTTTGGAAAGGCATTTGGAAAGAAAAGTATGATAATATAGATCATGCTTATATTTCCAAGTTGGCATTTTAAAAATAATTTCACTCTTTTTGAAAAACAAAAAATAGGCTGTTGAAAAGAATAATTTAGAGAAACTTAAAATAGCACAAAACTAATTATATGAAAATTAACCTCTGTCTCTTCACTTAAATAGTATTTTCCTCCTCTTCTGATTATTTCCTTTTTAGCTATTGCCAACACTACCTCTTCTGTTCTTTTTCTGTAAGTTGGTATCTGATGGCCATAACTCTGAAGCTAGGATAGAGTTCTTCTGTTTCACCTTTACATCAGTGTCAAAGAGACAGGCGGATGGTGCTGTCAGCTTTGTGTTAGGAATTCGAAGGTAGTTTTTCACATGAATATGCGCTATGTGAGGATGGCTGAAACACAAAGAAAAATGCTCACTTTTATCCTTTCTTATTTTTATTAAAACATACCATGTGTGTCTGGAATAATAAGATTTTATTCCCTAACAACTATGTAATAGTTTTAAAAAATTTAAATCTAAATTTAAAGGTGGAAAAGTTGGCATAATTCTCTCTGTATGTTTTCAGGCCTGGGTGGCAAACTTTGAAAGACCTCGAATGAATGCGAATTCCCTGCTTGCTAGCCCTACCGGACTCAGTCCTTACCTCCGATTTGGTTGTTTGTCGTGTCGGCTGTTTTACTTCAAACTAACAGATCTCTACAAGAAGGTATTAACTGAAACTGGATTTTATTTTTCAAAATATTTTTTTAAAAAATTGCTTATAATACTTCTTTGCTTTTTAATCTTAGGTAAAAAAGAACAGTTCCCCTCCCCTTTCCCTTTATGGGCAACTACTATGGCGTGAATTTTTCTATACAGCAGCAACAAATAATCCACGCTTTGATAAAATGGAAGGAAACCCCATCTGTGTTCAGATTCCTTGGGATAAGAATCCTGAGGCTTTAGCAAAATGGGCAGAAGGCCGGACAGGCTTTCCTTGGATTGATGCCATCATGACACAGCTTCGTCAGGAGGGCTGGATTCACCACTTGGCCAGACATGCAGTTGCTTGCTTCCTGACACGAGGTGACCTGTGGATTAGTTGGGAAGAAGGAATGAAGGCAAGTGTTCTAAATACTGTAGCATGGTCTTATTTTGAAGGACTTTATACCTCAGTAAAACATTTTTTAGAAGTTACCTATTATGTAGATTCATTTATAGTCTAGTTTTTCAGTGGACAAAGCATTTAATTCCCAGAATACCATCACACTCCTGGAGACAGAATGGTGTAATCAGACCCGAGATACGGCAAAAACCAATTCAGTTAATCTCAAGTTATTTGTACAACTGAACCAGCCTAGCTAGCCATTGAGGGAAGCATAAGATTTAATACTGGGCTTAATTGCATCAACATATATTTAGGTGATCTTTTCTGTCACAGAAAGGATTCACCCAAGAGTTTTTAGAAATAATGAATTTATAGTATACATTTTAAAATATATATCATTTTACCTCACTTCAACAACACAGCTTTTTAGTAATACTTCTGTTATGTAAAGTGAAGCATACTGCATTTTGTGGCCTCATCTTGTGCTTATACACATGTTTTGCCTTCTTACCTATATCACAAATTTCCCTTCTCCAAGGACCATTTCTGATCCTGTGCTTTTTTTTGCCTCTGTTACACATGATCTATACGTGCATCTGTACAGAGTGTACATGAGGTAGACGTGTAGCACACACTTCATGAATTTATTTTAGAAATCATTAAAGTATTTTAATTCTGTTTTCCTTTTGGGAAATTCCAAACTTAAGCTCTATAATGCCAGTGCATTTTCAAAGGTCATTTATATTTGGATGCTCCATTTATTTGGCCAGTGTACCAGACTTCTAAGATTCTGTTGGTGACTTATTTGGAAGCTCTTTTGCTTTCTTGAAAGTGTTTACTCTTTTCTTTTTCTTCCATTTTTTTATCTTCTCATATTCCTTTTAAATCAGTGACTTGAATAATTTTTTTACCCTCCTCCCACATAACACTGCAAAGGTTAGAAAGGTAAATTCTATTCAAAATCCACTTACATAACTGATATGTTTTTTTCCCTGAAATAACTCATTATAGAACAAAACCTAGACAAGGAAGCTAACTTTGGAATGTTTAGTTTTGCAGTCTGTGCTAGATTTTCTTTGTCTTAACTTTTGATCTGCAGAGACCTGGAAAATGCTTGCTTTGAGAATTATGTGTGTGTAAACTAACTTGTTACCGTTACTTCTGAAGGTATTTGAAGAATTATTGCTTGATGCAGATTGGAGCATAAATGCTGGAAGTTGGATGTGGCTGTCTTGTAGTTCCTTTTTTCAACAGTTTTTTCACTGCTATTGCCCTGTTGGTTTTGGTAGGAGAACAGATCCCAATGGAGACTACATAAGGTAAATCGAGGGTGATTATTTTTCAGTTTGGAATAACTAATCCAGGAAGATTTTCATATTTAAGCAACATTTAAAGTATACCTCACTCATGATGGTCAGCAGAGATGAGAAGGGTAAACAAATGATTTGAATGCTATTGACTTGATTTTGGTCTTTCATTGCTAATAAATAGTTTATTACAATTTGCTTATAGTTCATTTTATTAATAATTTTTCTCCTTCTCCCAAAGGCGATATTTGCCTATCCTAAGAGGCTTCCCTGCAAAATACATCTATGATCCTTGGAATGCACCAGAAGGTATCCAAAAGGTAGCCAAGTGTTTGATAGGAGTTAATTATCCTAAACCAATGGTAAACCATGCCGAGGCAAGCCGTTTGAATATTGAGAGGATGAAACAGATCTACCAGCAGCTTTCACGATACAGAGGACTGGGTATGTCAGTAACTGCCTTTGATTTGTTTCTTTGGCAGTTGTTTATGTTCCTATCCTTGATTTGATCTTGATCATAATTTAATAAGAAATTTTTTTCCTGCAGGTCTTCTTGCATCAGTGCCTTCTAATCCTAATGGGAATGGAGGCCTCATGGGGTATTCTCCTGGAGAAAATATCCCAGGTTGTAGCAGCAGTGGAAGTAAGTGAAAAGAAAAATTCTGCACTTAACATCAAGAGATTAATAATCAAATATTTATTTATTAAGCCTCACAGTTAATTTGATTAAAAACAAGGCAGCATGTGAGGAATGCTCATTTTTTAAAAAAGAAGTCAGATGTTCAAAATTGTTACTAAAAGTAAAAACCTTTTTTAAAAACTTGAAACTTCGCAAATTCAGAAATATCCTGCATCCTTTTGACGGAGAGCATGTACTTTATCCTCCAAAAACTAGCTTAGGGAGAAAGGAACAAAGACACTCAACATTTTGAATACCTACTTTGTTTCTGGTGTGAGGAGACTTTTGCCACATTCTCGCAGTAACCTGGGGAGGTGATGGTGGAATTCTCATTTTATGATTGGGGAAATAAGCCTTGAAAGGTTGGGTAATTTAACCAAGATTCCAAAATTAGTAAGTAGTTGAGCTAAGATTCAGATCCAAGTTAGATTAGTCCTAAAGTTCTTTCTTTTTTTATTGTTATTGGTCAATTTTTTTATTTGTTAATTGTTTTAAAAATTTTATTTATTTTTAGAGAGAGAGGAAGGGCAGGAGAAAAAGAGGGAGAGAAACATCAATGTGTGGTTACCTCTTGCATGCCCCCCTACTGGGGACCTGGCCTGCAACCCAGACATGTGCCCTGACTGGGAATCAAACCAGCAACCCTTTGGTTTGCAGGCCCACACTCAATCCACTGACCTACACCAGCCAGGGAGTCCTAAAGTTCTTATTCTTTCCTGTATCACTGGGCCTCTTCTGCAACTGTAATGCCATATGTAGTGTTTATAAGATAAAGTGCGGGAATGTGTTGTACCTGGCGGTCAAAATAGTTACCAATGATGGCAGTATGCTTTAGAAATGTTCTTTCTCAGAACTTTGAAGAATTTGAAGTAAACTGATAAGGTATCAATAAGGTATCATTTCAAAAGTTCTTTCAGATCTGTTTTTCAGTTCATAGCCTGCCTTTTCTTCTCACATGCGAGGCTGAGGGACAGAAGTTCCGTTAATAAGCACTAAGACAACAGACAGCCTCACAGCCTAGCAGCAGGGTGGGAAACATACTGTTTCCTAGTCCACTCAAATCTGCATTTATTATTCGCAGTTACCTGCAAAAACTAATCATGGTAGTAAGTTAAATTGGAATAGCTTTGCTTCCCAAATCTGTAAAAACATATGATATTTTATGATATAACAGGATTAATAAATCTTAAAAATACTCTAATCATGTAAGTATTTGCCTGTAATACATTTTGTAGTCTAGGTGCTGTGAGGCTTTCAAAAGACATAGAAGACATAAAAGCTACAGCAAGCTTACAGTCTAAATGAGCGTGTGGAAGAGAAAGAAAAACAAATGAAAAAAGCGATAAAGTGTAAGATGCTGTCTCCACAAAAAGGGAGAGATTGTTGAGAAATGAAGGAAGAGAGTGGGTGAGCAGATGGAGGAGAGAGCATTGCAGACCTGGAGGTGGGGAGATCCTTAGGATTTGAACTGCGCTGTTAAAATTTCTCCCCTCAGGATTCTGCTCCATTTGAAAGGACTTAAATACTTCTGAAGCTTATCCCTTTATGCACTATAATACTTATCCTGTTTGTAGGCGTTTATTTTACAGTATCTCACAAGGCATGTGAAAGGGCAAGATTCTTTACGATTTTTCTTAGGTTTTTAAATGACTCTGGAAAATTCTTAATCTCTGCAACACACATTGCATTTCCTTTCTTTTTTTTTAATAGATTTATCTTTTTGCTCATGAAATGAATAAGCTATACATAAATACAGGCTGATGTATTTTTGTTCTTATAATAAAACACAATTTTTATTTAATTTATAGTTTAATTTTTTCTATTATAAAATACCTGTTTGGCGTTACTAGTCATAAGGGAAGTTCAGATTAAAACTACTAAGAGATGGTACTTCACACCCACTTAGGGTGATCAACTATCACTGATTACCTGGGATTGAGGGGTTTCTTGGGGCCTTGGACTTTCAGTGCTAACACTTGAATCCTGGGAAAACTGGGGAAAGTTGGTCATCCTGTACCCATTCAAGTGTTTAGAATAAAAAAGACAGTAACAAGTGTTGTACAGGGTGTAAAGAGACTAGGACCCTTACACACTGCTAAGAGGCGGTGTGTAAAATGGCACAGCCACTTTGAAAAACAGTTTTGGCAGTTTATTAAAAGCTAAACAAATTTAACATACAACCCAGAAATTCCAGTCCTAAGTATCCAAAAGAAAAGAAAACATGTCTACATGAAGGCTTACATGTGAAAGTTTATTATAGCCTTAATTATAATAGTCGAAATGTGGTACATCCATATCTAAGGAAGAGTAATTCATAAAAAAAGGAACAAAATACTGATACGTGCTGCAACATTTAAACCTCAAGGATAAACCTCTAAAATATGAAGTTAAAGAAAAGAAGCCAGACACAAAAGACCACATATTGCATGATTGCACTTATATGAACTATCCAGAAAAGGCATGTCTTTTTAAAACAGACCGAAGAGATTAGTTGCCTTAGACTCAGGGGTGGGAATGGGGAATGAATGCATGTTGGCATGAGGGATCTTTTCAGGGTGATGAAAAATATTCTAAAGTTGGATTGTGGTGATGGTTGCACAACTCTGTAAATTTAGTGAAAACCATTGAATTGTATACTTAAAACAGGTGAGATTCATGGTATGTCAGTTATACCGCAAAATTGCTAAAATCCACAATTTACTCTAGAGAATTTAGAAAATTCAGAAAAATAGAAAAGAACAACAGAAATCACTCACAATTCTATCCAATAGAGACAGTCAGTATTAAAATTTTGGTTATTTTTTTTAAATATCTTTTTTATGTAATTTCTCCCCTATAGTATGTTTAAGTTAGAATTTTTTTCAGTGGAAAATCCTTTTGGTGCTACTGATAGTGTAACATAAGGGGAAAGTGATTATATAAACATTTTTCTTTTAAGAAACTTTTTTTGTAAACAAGAAATACTTTTTTAAAAGTTTTTTCACTCTAAGATTCTCATCTTCTGTAATCCTGGCATTTGAAATTTAACTGCTGTAATGTCACTGATGACATACGAATGCAGGGATTTGTGATATTTATAAGTGACTAAGCTATTCCTAGCCAATTGATCAGCAAAGTTCTGTTCTCTAGTCATCGTCTCATACAGTTATTCTCATGCAGATGTAATTTACTATATTTTTATGGGCAAGTTACAGGCTGTAGATGTATTCTTGAATTTAGGGACGCAGGAAGATACTAAGTGTCTGCTTATCATTTAGCTCTCTGAGGAAATAAAATCCTGTGTTAAGGAAATTTCTAATATATTTATTGAGCATATTTATTTTTACTCTCCTCCCAAAAGGTAATCACTTTCCTGATTTCAGATACTAGTTTTGCCATTTTTGAACTTCATAGAATCATAGTCTGTATTTTTGGGGGACTGGCTGCTTTCATTCATTTGTTTATGAGATTATTCTCATTTATCTTAAAACTGTAAGAGGAATAAAATAGATGAAGTTGAGAAAATGAGACTAGTTTATGACTTGGCCTAATGGCTACCTCTGTGAATCGTTCAATAAAACTGACCTTTTTTTTTTCTCAGTATCCCCACCATATCTCGTACTGGCTTCTATCCCAACACCTAAAATTACACCTCTTTGTACTTAGCGATTTTATATGTCTGCCTCCTCCCGCTTGATTGTGAACCCCTTGAAGACAGACAGATGTCTTAATAATATATGTATCCCCATGACCTGTTGCAGTCTCTAGCATAAATGGACCCTCAACAATGTGTATGGTATGACTATGATAATTGAAAATGTATTGGTTGAGGTATTTTTTAATTATAAATATACATTACATAAAACTTACCACTTTAACCATTTTAGTGAATTAAGTACTTTTCACATTGTCCTGTGGAGTTTTAAATAGTGTTGAACAATAGTGCACGGCGCCCAGTATCACTGTTAGGGGAATCCCTGCTGATGATGAGACCGGGAGTAGCACCATTCAGTGGTGAATTTGCCATTGTCCACAGTCTGACTTTCAACCTTACAAGTTAAAAAACGGAATGTTTTCGCTGTAGAGGTCACTATTTTGTGAATGACGACCAGAAATTTTAAAATCTGTGAATTAAAATATCACTAGGGAACACTAGATTTTTAATTTATGGTGGAGATATCCCTTTCCAGTGATAGAAGGCCTAATCTCTGGTCAGGGCATCCACTTTTCCAGTTTTAAATACCTGTAAAGCTGAATTATTTTATCCAGAAGAAATTCTAATAAAAATAAGTAGATTGTCTTATTCAGGCCATGAGGTGACTTTTCTAGGGGCTGGAATGCTCATGTTTTTATGAGCATGAAATTCTAATAAAAATAAGTAGATTGTTCAGGTGACCTCTCTAGGGGCTGGAATGCTCACGTTTTTCCATAATCCGGACACACGGTGCTGCACTCAGTTTCATGGTCATGCTCCTGTAATACTTATGCCCTTTAGAAGGGTTGATATCATTGCTCTGGCTAGGCAACTGCTGCATTGTCAGTGTCTCCTTGTTGTGTGATTTCAATTTTTTTTTTTATCGGTGGGAGAGAGGCCACACACACCAGTTTGTTGTTCCACTTACTTATGCATTCATTTGTTGCTTCTTGTATGTGCCGAGACCTGAGATCAAACCCACAACCTTGGTGTATCCAGACGATGCTCTAACCAACTGAGCTACCTGGCCAGGGCTGATTTGAATTGTTTAATTCTCATCTTGCAGGCCCTTGTAAATATCTCCAGACACCTGTTTTAGACAGGCACTGAGGGAGGAGTGTGGAGTAGAGAGGGACAGGAGGTGAAGGAAGGATGAATATCTCACTGCTGCCCTATTTGCCTTTATGGTCACTTGTCTGTTGTCATCCAGTAAAGAAGTGTTTTTTAGAAAATGATTACCTTGCAATAAAAAAAAATGACTACCAGTAATTTTGCCTTTGAACAGTCAGTATTTCTACCACCCTAGATTTAAATTTTCCTGATTGGGCATGTGATTTTTGGGTCATATGAAGGATTGAGGTTTTGTCTTAAAAAGCATATATGGTCATATATACAAATACTAAAATTGGATTTGTAGTCTTAATACATACAACTTGGAATTTATTTTAAGTAATTTTACTGTGTTTTAAACACAGGTTGCACTCAGGGGAGTGGCATTTTACATTATGCTCATGGAGACAGTCAGCAAACTCACCTATTAAAGCAAGGTAAGAATAAAGCAGTTGAGCATACTGTTCTTTTTACCTTTCCTGTTTTAAACATACCTTTTCGAAATGTGTAGGAAGAAGCTCCATGGGCACTGGCCTCAGCAGTGGGAAACGTCCTAGTCAGGAAGAGGACACGCAGAGTATCGGCCCTAAAGTCCAGAGGCAGAGTACTCATTAGGTAAATATTTCACAACCCTACTTCTCACTGGAGTGGGGCATGTAATCAACATAAATTAAGACAATTTCCAAAATGGAGTTAACCTCTATTTTCAAACCAGAGAGGCAGAAATCTTTCAATGATTGTTATGAAATTAGTTAGTTCTTAAATAAGAGAAGTGCATCTGTATTGAACTAAGTGCTGCACTCGGTTTTTTGGTCATTTTAATCAATGGCATTTAAGCTTAAAAAGCTTATGAATTTATGCTCAAGGTTTCTTTCTCAGAAAAAGATGTCTTTTTCATTTCCTTCCTATGACCATGAATCTAAAACAATGAGAGTGACTTTTTAATTTTAGTGGTAGTAATGTAATCCCTTTATGAGCTTTCCCCCAAATCTTTGCCTCTTAAGTCTTTATAAATTTATCTATTGTGATACTTCTAAAATCTAAATTCTTTCCAGTTTGGAAATAGTTTAATTTTTTAAAATTGTTGGCCCTTTGAAAGTATCAAAAAGCCGTGCCCATCTTCAGGTCAGTGCTACAGGACACTATTTTGTGATTTAAATTTATGTGAAAAGTATTCATACAGTGCATTTGACAGTTTTTCAGATCTTTTGTTTCTTCAGTTACCTTAAACTATTTACTTTTTAAAAATTGTTGCTGTGTTTTTACTGCCAGCCTTATTAGACTGTAGATTTCTTGAAGATAAGATCATTAAACACTTAAAATTTTTATCATTTATTTCCTTGCAATCAAGGTTTACCCAATTTCTTTTCCCCTTAAATCACAGAAAACATTCAGGAGGAATACTGTTGCAGCTGAAATTGGTGGAGAGTTCAATACTTTTTTCAGTTAAATTATTTTAAAATGTTCTTCATTGATGGAAAGCAGTTGTTTCTAATGACATTTCTGTGGTTTTTAACTTTTTAATGAATTTCACATAGGAAACATGGTAATTTGTATATAAAGAACTTGGTAAAAAGAATTTGCTTAATGTAAATATAAATAACACAATTAGTATAGACCCATCAGTATATTTTTGATAATTTTTCATGTATGGTAAAAGTTAAAGTGGCAAATTGATATTCTGAAATAAAAAAATCAAAGTTTTGAGAGTCAATGTGGGAAAATAGGAGGTTTTTAGACTTTCTTAAAAGACTTTGTTAAAATTTTCTTGACATCATTGTTTGCTTTAACTTCACACTCTGTTTTAGGAAATGTGTGCAATAAAAACCAGCAGTTACAGCCTCTGTTATCACAGACAGTCATGTTTTACAGCTCCATGTGTGCCCGTTTGACCAACTTGTGGAAGTATCACGTGTTAAATTTTCCTTGTCTCCCTTCCTTTGTTCATCTATAGCTAAGTGACCTTTGTTATTAAAGTATATGCATATACAGAATCTTGTGTATTTGATGGTTGTTTTTCTTTTTCTTTTTTTACTTTCTGTTGTTTGAGGAAAGGGGTGGAACATTAGTTTGTAAGATGTGATTATACATTAGAGAGATTCTAGTATAAGCCACGTCACCATTTTGAATGAAGGAGTAGCTACCATATAATCGGGTGGGCAAGAGTAGGCTTATAGTTGTGAGTACATGAAGCACAGTTTATTTTTTGTATTATTATTTATTAAATATTGTATTATTTTCCATATGAACAACTGTAAACCTACTTTTGCCCACTCCTGTATTTAGTAAAATAGTATTTTTCAAAATTATTCCAAATACAAATAGTGTCTTTCAAATACTTTGTACTTTTAAAAATAATCTGCAAGAAATATGTAAAACCAAAAAGATTTTTTTCAGGTAATGGGGATTATAACTATGAGTGAGTCAGTATAGGATAACAGGTTAAGAATGTGGACTCTGGAGTCAAATACCTGGCTGTCACACTCATGAGCGTTCAGATTTGGGCAAGTGGTTAACCTTGTGTGCCTTCTCTGTTCTCATCTACCAGCGGGATGAGAGTGGTGTCCGCTTCAAACTGCATATGAAATGCTCATGACAGTGCCTGGCATGTGGTAGGACGTACTAGGTAAATGTTAGCTGCAGGTCACTGTGCTGCGTAGCTCATCGGATGTCGCAGCTCTGGTTAGCTGCCATTATTGTTACTACTGTCGTTCTTTTCCTGTCTCTAGTAGGCCAATTCTTGCCATTCTAACAAGTAGCCTTTTGTTTTCCCATCTTTAGTAGTGATAGATGTTCAGTGTGACAGTCATATGTAAAGATCACTCAAGATAAATCTAAGTCAAAAATCCAGAAACAACAATAAATTTTAGATGATATGTATTTTAAAGTATATTGGATAATGAATTCATATTGATCAATAAATTCTGTTACTGAGAAAAGAAAAAATGTGCCTTATCGTCTTTCACCACTGTTAATAAGGAGTAATAATTTATTTCTCATATTTCCATATTTCATATTTCCATATTTCACATCATACTCTTTGGACCTGAATGCACTGTACAGAATTGAAAAATTCATAGACCTAGGATTTGCCATCACCATCCAGGGGAATAAAGATTCAGTTTTAATATGAATAAGTATTTCAGTAAAAGAACACTATTTCAGCAAGGGCACTGATGTGGGGTGGGGGCGTTGTTTTGGAAAGCGTTTTCAGTTTGGTCTAAATTGTGACTAACAAATCACTGAAGGGGAAAGAGAGGCATTAATCAGTGTGCTCCAAGTGAGCAGATACACTGTGTTTAAATTCAGTGTTCTCCCCCTCACTAGAAGGGTTGTGTTCTAAAAACCCTGCCTAGCCCAGTAGCTCAGTAGGTTGGGCATCACCCCGCAAACCAAAAGGTCACCCATTCGATTCCTGGTCAGGGAACATGCCTGGGTTGCCAGCCAGGTCCTTGGTTGAGGGACATGGGAGAAGCAGCTGATTGATATTCCTCTCCCTCTTTCTCCTTCCCTTCCTAGATCTCTAAAAATAAACAACAACAACAACAAAAACCCTTGCCCATTGATAATTGAGAGATTCAAGACTTTATTCACTCAGCAAATATTTCTTGAACTCTTACTACCAAAAACTGTGCTGGCTACCTGGAAAAATCGGGTTGAGAGAACCAAGCTTTTGAATGAACCTTTGCAAAATCCTTATATTTTTCACACTCATTTAAAATAAATCAGTAAATATTGGATATAAAAGGCTGATAACTATTATTTTTAATGCATCTCTTACAATACTAGAAACCTCAGGATCTTCCCACAGTTTCAAGCATGTCTGATTTTCTTATACATGATATGCATAGTACTAGGTTCTTTCCTCCATTTCTCCATCCAAGGTTTTTTTTTTTTTTTTTTTCTTCTGATTTTATGGCCCTAGAAATACACTATTTAAATATGTAGAATGGAAAAGTCTTTGGGTAACATTTAACACAGCTGGCTGGCATAGCTGAGTTGGTCATTTTCAATTTTGATTTCAATTCACAGGGTCATGGGCATTATCATTCCTTACATAGTCATGTGGAGCCCTGGTACAAGCTGCCAGCACCCTCGTGAACATCTCTCCTCCCTCCCTCCTGACCATATAGTTCTAAGACCTGAATTTAAACATCCCTTAACTTCTTTCTCTTCTCTGTATCCTACCCTAACCCCTTTTCCTAAATGTATGTGAAACACTTTGGTTAGTCTGGACCCCAAGTCACTTTATTTTAAGAAAAAATGTTCAATAAACCATGAATAATAAGGTTTTTGCATGATGGTAATATAGAGGGAATCTATCCTGAGACGAGGAGCCAGAACTCTTGCTGCCACTCTGGAATTAAAGTCAAGTATCGGTCCCTCTCAGCAAAGCCTGTTGAGCACAAATTGGTTACTAAGTCTAGACTCAAAAAGATTTAGTTAGCATTAATATTCCCTGAGTCCCTAACCAAGCATTGTTCATAGGAAAATAAAGTTGTCAGTATCCACAGGGAGTTTGCTCCGTAAGATGAGAGAGGGGGCAGTGTGGAAGAATTTCAGTGCTGTATGTTAAGTAAGGCTGTGTTGGAACTGCACAGTGTACTGTGGCTACACTACGTGAGGGACCGCCAGCCCAGGGAAATCACACAGCTTTCCTGACTCCAGCTCCACGCATGAGCATAGGACAACTAGGCAGGGGAAGGGCATCCTGTCCTTGGAAACATTTCACTCTGGTTGCCATTAATTATGTTATTGGTTGTTAAGGTCTTTGTCCTCCGGTAGAATGTAAACTCCCCGAACAGGAAGTGTGCTTTATTCCCCCTTTGTCTTGTCCACAGCTGCCTTCTCATTACTGCTTGAATTCAGTGCCTATTATGGCACTTAATAGGCATTGCCATAAGAATCTGTTGATTGATAGATAAACGTGAGAGTAAATGGGACATTAAGCTTGACTTGAAGGAGAAATTAATGAAATCGGCCTCACAAGTAGTAATTGGAATGTAAACCATGTGACAGTTAACAGCAGGAATACCTAGGTGAGGGTGGCAGGAGGGAGGTTTTTAAAGATGTTATCAGCCAAGTTCTCTGACTGCTGAGTGGAGGACTGGAACGGTGGGTAGTAAAGTGGGAAGGCTCCATACGTTCCAAAGAGATTTGGGGCTTTTTAAAACTTCCTTTTTTTTTTTTTTTTTTTGTAAATTAATTATTTACTTATCGAATTATTTCGGGAATTCAGAATGGCTCTAGTTTAAAGATACAGTGGTTTTTGAGTTAATTGTATCTCTGTGACATTCCCCAAGGGACAAAGCAACGAAACTCCAGCTTTTCTCAAATGCTGGGAAGGGCAGGGTGTGAAAACCCGAGAGGCAATGATTGGCCGGGCCTGGCTAAGTTCCCCGCAAAGCCAACCTACACGCCACCCGGCCTTGAGGCGCCCTGGGATATCGCGAGGGTCACGTGATCTGTGTCTCAGCTCCTGATTAGCTGCGTTGGGAGGCGAGTGTCAGTGTGCTCACGGATCTCTGGTGCTCTGATTGGCTGCCGATAAAGGGGCAGGTACCCCGTGCTGCTGAGGGAAATTCGCGAGCTGCAGGAGGCCCTGGGTCCTGGACCCGGTCCTCAGAAAGACAGCGGCCCACGGAAGCTTCGGCCGGTGAGGGAAGAAAGACGAGCCGGGGCCCGGGACTCACTGCTCCTTGCAGGGAACGGACACCGAAAGGTGAGTCGCACCCTTTCTCTGCCCGTAGGAGTGATCGCTCCTTGCGCGACTGTGGCGGGGCCGGGGGTCGAGGGTCGAGGGCCGCCCACCGAAGAACCCCGGGCCCGCCGCCCAGCTTCGCCTGCCTCGCCTGTGCGAACGCCCCGCGCTGCTGCTCGGAAGTTTCTGCGGAAACGCACAGGCCCCACACGAGGGATGTGTGACTTTCTATTGCTACCCAAGATTCTCTTCTTGGGACTTTGGTTTTTCCTGCTTATATCCATTGGAGTTAATGTGAAACTCAGCAATTCGAACAGCAATTGGAACAAAGCCCATGCAGCGGGCTCTAGGGATCTCGGCCCAGATCGGCTGGGATCAGCATTGGAGCTGGGATGACCCTGGGCGATAAAAGGTGTAGGTGCAGGGAAGGGGAGATAGCAGAAGGTTTAAGTTTGGTGTGGAGTTGTTCTCCTTTCTTTGTAGAAGTGAGAGCAAGGGCACCACTGGTTAAGAGCGAAGGAGAGGATGGTGTTGGGAAGCTGGAGGTCCAACTTGAGATTTGACATATTTGGTGGGAACTGCGCAAGAATGAGTTGACCAGAGAGCATTTCAGAATGGTCTGGCAAGGCCAGAAATTGGCCTCTTCACTCATTCAAGTGGCTGCAAAATAGTGGGGAAGTAAGGATGGAAGCTAGCTAGAGACAGAAGCTACATTTAATGTGTAATAGAGGAGGCATCACAAATCATGGGGAAGGAAAGGATTGTTCAAAAATGGTGCTTGGAGGTGAACTATTGATAAATTCTATTTTGATTCTCAACTCACAGTCAGAAATTTTAAGTGAATTAAAGGAACTAACCTTTAAAATTGAAACAAAAATATAGAGGGAAATATGGATGAATTTTATCCAGTCATCTGGTGCTTAAAAGCAGCAGGAATCATGATGAAAGGGAAACCGCCCTGGCCCTCTGACCACTTCACATTAACCACTTTGTACTGGCTCGTGCTGTGCTGAGAGGAATCAGCCAGACACAACAGGACAAACACTGTATGATTCCACTCCTATGAAGTACCATGAACAGGCAACTTCATAGACATGGAGAGTAGAATAGACATTAGCAGGGGCTGAGAGGAGGAGTGTGAGATTAGTGTTTAATGGGTACCGAGTTTGTGCTTTGGGTAACAGAGAAGTTCTGGAAACAGTAGTAGTGGTTGTACGGCACTGTGAGTTGACTTAATAATACCCCCGATGAAAAAAGGCAAAAGGCAGGAATAGGTGATTCACAAAAGGCCATACAGATGGCCAAATAGTTGATTAAGAAAAGCTCAGTCTCACTAATAATAAATGAAAATGAAGTTAAATTAGCGTAGTATTCATTTTCACATACCAGAATTACAGTTGATGAGAGAATCACTCATACTGCTTGTGAGAATGTCAGTTGAGATAGTTTTTCTGGGTAGTAAATGAGTAACTTCACCCATCTCTTCAGTAAATAATTCTACTCCTAGGAATTCATCTTAAAGGAAGAAATAAGAAATGTAGACAGATATTCAGGATATAGCAAAAAATTACAAATAGCCCAACTGCTCAATACTAGGAAGGAAATTACAAGATTATAGTATATCCATCCCATGTATCATACACTCATTTTAAATATTTAGAGTGTTTTTAATGCCAAGGTTAAATATAGTGGATAGAAGAATAAATTATATGAACAGGAGTAGGTAAAAGTAGGTTTACAGTGGTGAGCACGTGGAACAGAATTTATTCTTATATAATTATCTATTACTATATTAATACAACTGTAAGCCTACTTTTGCCCACCCCTGCATAATGTGTATTGATTGCAGAGGAGCCACATTTGTACTTTTCACTTTTGTAGTCAACTATGTGTGTTCATCAGAGAGAGAGAGAAAGCAAGACAGACAATTTCCATTGTTCAGACAACTCACCGGAGCGCATGGTAGTTCCCCCTGGAGTAAGCAGAGAGTGGGAGACGGCCTGCTGTTCCCTTAGCCTCATGCGCATCATGCCATGGTCAGCGTGGTTCTAATATTTAATGATCTGTCACTTTTTTGTAACATAACCCCCAGAGTAAGCCAACCATTTCGTCTGGGGTTCAGTCAAACCCTGGGGTCTGGTCCAGCCCCAGAGGGTCCCCTGGCTGCGCTGGACTTACCAGGAGGTGGTATGTTGGTATCCAGTGTAGTGCTTGCGTAAAAGATTTTCCAGGAAAATTACCAGTTTTTGCTATTTTCACTTAATAGGCTGAGTTTAGAAGCTAGCTCATGTATAAGGCAGATTTATAGATTTAAGAATTACAATAAAGGGGGGAAGAAGCATAGGAAAAAATGGCCTTACATGTCAAAGTGTGAACTGTTGTCTGCAGGTGATGAGATTATGAAAGATTTCCTCCACTTCCTTGTACTTCTCAGAATTTGGCAGATTCTCTATAGTGAGACTATTACTTTTATAAGCAGTTATTTTGCTTATAAAAGCATTTAAAATCCAGTTTTCACACTTTTTCAGTTATTCTTTGTAAATAACGTACTTCTGTCTAAACTACAATTTAAAGACACATTACTATAAGGATTTTATAAAGCACCAGATGTTTCCAAGTAATGGCTGCCATTTATCGAGTGCTCACCACGTGCCAGGCTCTGTACAAAACACCTGACATGCATTTTTAACCCCTGTGATATTCCCCTGAAGTTTACCTGCTGTTCTGTTCTACTGATGGTGCTATTCTTGTTGTAATTAATACTTACTGAACAGACTGCAAGGATCTGTTCTAATTACTGCTTGTTTGCTTATTTAATCTGAGGCTAAGTAACTTCCCCTAGATAATCCACGAGGCAGGGCCAGCACCGGGCAAGGGCAGTTGGGCTGCAGAGCCCGCACTGCCTCCGGCGTGTGGTGTGGATGTGAGGCCCGAGCCCGTGGGGCCCCACACAACAGTGGGGTGAGGGGCTCCAGCCTAGATGTGCCCCTGCCCTTCCTCATTATCTCCTTCCTGTTAAAATCTGTGGCCTTCCTAGAAATTTTTTTAAATGCTTCATTATTTATATCATGGCTATTAGAAAGTTATTTGAAGGAAAGTGGCATTAGGAATTATCTGAGGAAAACTCTGGTTGAACCACCAGAAGTAAAACAAACAGAAGCCACGCCTACAATTATTTTCGACCTCGCAAGCACTAACTGAGCTAAGTAAACCAAAATGAGAACATCGTTACTTACTATTTTTCCTTAGAGAATCATCATTTATATGGGTTTGTTAGGACAGGCTTGAAAGTGAAGAGTCCTTGGCTTATATAGCAAGGGTATTATTAAGGGCAGGTATGGGAAATGGCTTTCCAGTTTTTCTTCAACCCTACGAATAATAAGGAAAGGCTGCTAACTAGCCATACAGCTCAGTGCCACACTTTTGTGGTAGAGCTGAGACCCTTAACTCTCAGGGACTAAGAGTTAAAACAACACACTGCATGTTCTCATTACCAGAAACGTAAGAAAACCGAGCCGAAGGCCGCAGCGCGGCAGGCACAGTGCAGCGGTCCCTGGGGACCTGCAGCTGAGGGGCGGGGCCCGCTGGTCAGACCGCCCTAAAGGTGCCAACCCTCACCCCCACGGCTCCCCGGGGCAGTCACCGGGCATCTCTTGCTGCACCTGGCTAGGACTGACTTCAGTTCTGGATTTATAAAAAAGGATTTTCACTTAATTCTGATCCAACAAGCATACATTCACTAACTCATTTTAAGTAAATTACCTGACTCATTTTGGGTCATAGTAATTCAGCAAAAATATTTACTCTGAAATATAAAATTAGAGATGACCCTTCTTAAAAAGTGTTTTTTTAGAGATGACCATTCTTAAAAAGTATTTGCTTCAGTTAAACATCACCTTAAAAAGGTAAAATGTTCCAAAACTTATGGGACACAGCAAAGGCAGTCCTGAGAGGGAAGTTCATAGCAATACAGGTCTACCTAAAAAAGACAGAAACATTTCAAATAAACAGCCTAACCCTACGCCTCCAAGAACTGGAGGAACAACAACAAAGACAACCCAGAGCAAGTAGAAGGAAGGAAATAACCAAGATCAGAGCAGAATTAAATGACATAGAGACTAAAAGCACAATTCTAAGGATCAGTGAATCCAGGAGCTGGTTCTTTGAAAAAATAAACAAAATAGACAAACTTTTATGCAGGCTCATCAAGAAAAAGAGAGAGAGGACCCAAATAAACACAATCACAAATGAAAGAGGAGAGAAAAAGGTAAAATGTTAAAAAAAAAAAAAAAAAAAAACCTGTGTGTGTATGTAAGTAAGTAATTTACACCTCTTCAACAGAAACATGGGGTTGGTAGGAGGGGCACTTTGTATCAAAATAACATCCTCGGTCTGTGAATCTTGAAACTTTTTCTGGTCTGTGAACTAGAAATAACTACTTCACACACTGCAAAGCTCAAATAGACAATGTATTTTTAAGATGTCTGAGTGAAGAGGTGTAATTTTACAAATTATCCAAAAGGATATATTTAGTATTTTCCATGAGCAGTCTTCCTGTCTAATTTAAATCCATGTTATTTCCATGCTTACTACTTACTCCCAGGTCAGATCTGGGTTCTACAGGTCAACACCCTTCGTGTTAAAACCTGTGTCTTCTTCCTTACAGGCTCCCTGAGCACATTCTGAGTCCCAGGACGGTGGGGTTCACCGGGGGATTGCAGCAGGCATGTTGTGGAAGCTGCTGCTGAGATCCCAGCCGTGCAGGCTGTGCTCTTGCAGAAAGATGCTGTCAGCCCCCAGACACAGACCTCCTGTAGCACGCTTCACCTGTACAACTGATAATCAGTCAAACAAAGAAAATGAAAGGACGGTAGAAAAGCTCTATAAATTTTCAGTTGACATCAGGAAAATTCGCAGATTAAAAGGATGGGTACTTTTGGAGGATGAAACCTATGTTGAAGAAATTGCAAATATTTTACAACAACTAGGTGCTGACGAGACTGCCGTGGCCAGTATTCTGGAACGCTGCCCGGAAGCAATTGTCTGCAGTCCAGCCGCTGTTAACACCCAGAGGGAGCTCTGGCAGTCGGTGTGCAAAAACGAGAAAGAGTTAGTCAAGTTAATAGAACAGTTTCCAGAATCCTTCTTTACCATTAAAGACCAGGAAAACCGGAAACAGAACGTTCAGTTTCTTCAAGAGCTGGGACTCAAAAATGTGGTCGTTAGCAGATTTTTGACAACTGCCTCCAGTATTTTTCATAATCCTGTTGAGAAAAATAAGCAAATGATAAGGATTCTCCAAGAGAGTTATCTAAATCTAGGTGGCTCTGAGGCCAACATGAAAGTTTGGCTACTAAAATTATTAAGCCAGAACCCATTTATTTTGTTAAGTTCTTCTGCAGCTATAAAGGAAACACTAGAGTTTCTCCAGGAGCAAGGTTTCACAGACTTTGAAATTCTCCAACTTCTGTCCAAACTGAAAGGGTTTCTTTTTCAGCTTAGCCCAAGAAGTATACGGAACAGTATTTCCTTCTCTAAAAGTGCTTTTAAATGCACAGATCACGACCTGAAGCAATTAGTGTTGAAATGTCCTGCCCTTTTATATTACTCTGTTCCCATTTTGGAAGAGAGAATTCAGGTGTTATTGAAAGAGGGCATTTCCATAGCTCAGATAAGAGAGACGCCAATGGTTCTTGAATTAACACCGCAGATAGTACAGTACAGGATAAGGAAACTGAATTCTTTAGGCTACAGAATAAAGGATGGACATCTAGCAAATCTAAATGGAACGAAAAAAGAGTTTGAGTCTAACTTTGGTAAAATTCAGGCCAAAAAAGGAAGGCCATTATTTAACCCTGTGGCACCATTAAACGTTGATGAGTAACTTGCTGGCTGGTATGGCTTCTTTCTGACGGTGCAGAGCGGAACTGAGTAGCAAAGACACATGATTCACGCAGTTTGTCGGCACCAGTAATTTTAAGAAACTACTGGCTTCTGAGTTGTGTGTAAATTACCTGTGAGGAAATAATCTCCAACCCATTTGCCCTGTGTGTGTGTAATTAATCCTTACCTGGATTATCCTCAGGGGATATGTCTATTGCTTTTAGACAGAAAGGGAGAGAGAGAAACATGGATCAGTTACCTCCCAATCCCTGACCAGGGATCAAACCTGCAACCTAAGTGCATGCCCTTGAACGGGAATTGAAGCTGCAACCTTTTGGTGTATGGGATGACGTTCCAACCAACTGAGCCACCCAGCCAGGGCTCATTTGCTGTATTTTAAAATATAAGTTGCATTTATTTTAAGTAACGGTAATTTGACCTTAAGCTCTATTTTTAAAAATCCTATACTATTAAAGGACACACCAGTGTGATATTTTATAAGTGAATCATTTCTCAGAAACTGACACGTGTACTCCCTTAATTCAAGGTAGGGTTACATTTTTTTAATTTACATAATACGTTTCAGACTAGCCTTCTTCCTCAACACCAACTCTGAGACATCACAACTGTGGTCTGAATTCTGTAGCTTAGTGAAACATCAGCAGGTTAGTACATTTTTTAGAGAAAGCTGATTTTTATCTCCTGGTTGCAATAAATGATTATCTGTCAGAACCAAGTATGACTCATCCAAAAAGAACAATTAGAGCTTACTTCTATGATCAGTTTGTTTAAAATTGACCATTTTTATCTCATGAAATGCTTTTAAGTGCATTCATTACCTTCCCCATTTTTGCAGATGAGGAAACTGAAGCTTAGAGAGGCCACTCAGCTGCCAAGTGACAGAGCCCAGCTTTCCTGTGCTCTGACTTCCTCTCAAACCTTGTGACTAGAAAAAGGACTGCCTCTGAAGTGGCGTAAGAAAAGTCACCCTACCTGACCTGCCAAAGGAGTGAGTACCAACAAATTTAGGGATTTTTATGGAAACTTCTCTGTAAAATTCCTTAAATTTGAAATGATTTAATTTATAAGCAATTGAAGTAAGTGGAGCATTTTAAAACTTTTTTCTGAAAATCCAAGTTTGCCTTTAAAATGAAATGTGTATGATGGTTTTAGTAGCATTTCAAATTTCTAAGTCTTGTTCCAAGATAAGCATTACCCCACATAAAGACTGGCCCACTTTCAGCTGTGGAGTTTGAACTTTGTGAAAATACACAACCAAACAATTGACTCTGATATCCAGACATGTGTGTGCATGGCCTTTTAAGGAAAGAATTGTGAAAAACGCAGGCCCTGTCTTCATTCAGCAAATGCAGGGAATCCTCACTATCCAAACCTGGTCTGTTCCTTAGGAGAGTGAAAGAAATCTCTGCAGCACCAGCTGAGTGCCAGGCACGTGGTGCTTTGGTACCATTGTTCACTGTTGTACAGATTAGGAGGCTCAGGCGCAGAGAGGGTCGGTTACTTAGCCCAAGTCACAGGGGAATGTTTGTTCAAGGAAAAGAGCAGCAGTCAGCACAGTGGGGGCCAGGGGTGCGGTGGATGATGAGCATTGCAAGTGCATCTAAGGAGCATAAGGAGCAGTCTCATGTGGTAGGAGACCCTTGGGGAAAGTTTATGCTTGTTGGCCTGACATAATTATCAGTGGTGCTCACTCTCAGCTGTCTCAGTTTGAAATACATTATATGGTCACCTCTTAGGTGTCAGCTTGGGATGCCCACTAGAGATATACGAGCACAGATGTCAGAGGCAAATGGCAAAGTCTGGAGTTTGAGAAGTCAGGACTGGAGACAGGTATCAAGCTGTGACTCTTGATGAGCTTACCCATCCTGGAAGGGGCTGACCAGAGGAAGAAATCTGCCAAGAAAAGAGGGCACGGTCAGTAATATTAAATGCCACTGGAGGTGCCAACTAAGACACAGACAAGAGTGACGGATGGATTTTGCAAACTGGAAATCATTAGTCGGTCCTATCAGGAGTGATTCTGGTGGACTGCGAAAGGTACGAAGGCACTTGATAGATGAAGAAGAGGAAGACACTATAGTTTTTCAAGAAATTTTGCTGTGAAAGTTTTCTTTAAAGAAAGCAAATACCAAGACATGTTTACATGCTAATGGGGATGACCCAAGAGAGATGAAGGAGAGAAGGCAAACTGGAGGATTAACGTCCTTGAGGAAGTGAAGATGGGCAGACTGGGTGAAAGCAGAGATGCTGGTTCTGGTCCATGGAGTGTGGGGACAGGTGATGGAGCGGGTGGTGTGGGAGTCGGGAGAGCTGCCGTCTGATTGCCTCTTTTTACCGAGGACAGTGGAATGGGAGGAGTGGCGTACACACCGCGGGAGAGTGGGAAGGAGGTACTAAGTAGTCATTGCAAGGAGCAGGAAAGCGTACAGGAGGGTAGGTAGGAAAGTTTAGAACTGAGTGGCCGTGTGTGCAGTTAGTTTAAAAAGAGCCTAGTCAGGACAGCAGCACGTTTGCAGACACAGCCCGAGGCACAGACAACCAGAGGGACCTAATGGTCTCGGAAATACATTTGTAGCTGACTCTAACTTGAAAAGATTACATTAGAAAAATCTACAGTTGTGGTCAAAAACCCAGTTTATTTATTGACTTTATTTTTCCTTAGACTGAATCTTACTCCATGTTTTCTTTTATAAGCCTTTGAATCTGTCCATTCTTGCATTATTTAGATCTGTGAATAGACTTGGAAATACTCAAAAGCAACAACATATCAAGGAGATACTCTTACATAAAACACTAGAGTTAAATTTTACTTTCTGTGTGAAAAAAGGCTCTAATAACAAAATTATTTCCTTTAGGCAATTTATGTATAGTTATGCTAAATTCACTTCTGTGGCAAAATGTAATTAGCTGCCAAAGTAAATACGGTCACCAGGAAGACTGCGGTGTTGAAGGTAGGCAGCCTGGAAAGTCTAGCACACAGGCAGCACTAACGCCAGCGCAGCGTGAGGGACCGGCTACTGAGTTGCCCCACTTCTGTTTCGGGCTGTACGCTGGAGGGGGTGGGACTCAGACTCACTCAGAAGTGATGTGGGAAATTCAGCCAGCATTGAGAGTTAGCCTGTTCCATGTTTGTACAAAGAGAAGAGAGATACTTTCCTCATGTGGATTAAATCAGATCATGTAAGGACAGCACCAGGCAGGTAAGTGGTTGCCCAGTAAATACCCGTTTTCTACCTCCCCCAACTGGTTCCCATGCCTTTCAGTCCTTTCTGTCCAGTGAGAGGTCTAAGTTGGTTCCACAGCTACTTAAGAGAGGGAAGTGCTCACTATTTGTTAACTTCTGTCAGTTCCCAAATTTGAGAGTGCCTGGGAATCACCTGCAGAGGTGGTTAAACTGTGGTCCTGGGCCCCACCCTGCAGAATCAGCAAGTTGGTGTAAACCTGGAAATCTACATTTTCAATCTTTTTCTGAGTTGTTTAAAACATATTTGCATTTATTGTGTTGGCATCAAAATACATTTTCAGAGATGTTTTATCGTTTGTTCATTAACATCAAAAAATTTAAAAACTGACTACAGTACTTTCTGAACTCCATGTAACTAAAACTTTTAAGACTACCCTGTTTTAAAAATTTCCTTTATTTCCTTAGATCTTTATGAAACATTTCATATTTTGTAGATCATAGTGCTTTATTGACAGGTTCATGTATTCTTTTCCCATTTCTTTAATACAAAAAAATTCAGTCATCAGTTATTTTTGTCTGACATTTCTTTCACTGAGTGCAGGATTCATATCGACATTATTAGGTCAACCAGTGGGTCACGCAAGTTTATCCTCCCTGTGCCGAGATACCCACGCTAAAGATAAGCTGAATAACAGATGCCTCCAGGTATATACAACAATCTTACTTTCTTGAAGTGAATTAGTACTATTTAACAGGTCGAATTGCTAATCTACAAAAATAAACTGGAAAAGACTCAAGTGTACAGCTATACATATCAAATGGCAAGTTCATGTCCACAAGAACCTCCGTAACCGCTCGTTTGTATAGTTCTCTGCGAGAGCCTCTCCCGAACGGTTACAGTTCAGCATTTCAGACAGACTGGACAGCATGTACCAGGTGGCTCTCCTGTAGCAGAAATTAATTACAACCATTTTCCTCACGCAGTTTTAAAGACAAGCAAGGTTAAAAATAAATATGCACGCGTACAGTAAATTAATGTTTAAATTTAGAAATTCAGGTATAAAGCACAGCAGAGCCTATGACTAGAGAAGATAAATTAGAAATATAAACTAGCAATAATTCCTTTCAAATAGCAGGAAACAAGTTCTCTTCTACCATTATTTAGATCATTATTTGTGGTCATCTATTAATTTTGGATTTTCTTTTTAAAACCCTTTTCTAATTATGATATCTGACCAGATACACTGGCAAGTAAGTACACCTTAAATAATACAGCATGAGATGGGCATTTAATTTCTGATGTATTAAACTTCTTAAAGACTTTTCAGTTTATATACTGTAGAAAAGGTTCAAGAACCTTTGTAGATTTTCTTAAAATCCCTCCTGGTATTTCTGAAAGCTTTTAAAAGTTATGTCCTTATCCGTTTCTTAATCCACATTATTAATGTAAAACTCTGAGTCATTTACAAACAAACATTGAAGCCTTGTGCTGGAGTAATCTGCTTTGAGTTCTTAGGGACGCTATCTGACTCCTTCACTCCAGAGCATGATGCCTTCCCCCCTCCCTCGGGAGGGGCAGGGGGGCCAGGAACCCTGCAGAATGGAGGCAGATTTCTGGACGTAAGTGTAAAGAAAACTCAAGACTCTTTTTCAGGCTTGGATTATAAGGAATGCCAACTATGTATACACTGTTTACCAAAACCAAAACAGATGAATTTCAGCTAAGTGATGTTCTTGTGAATGAAGGAGATATGATGAGATATGTTAAGGGATGATACACATCCTTCATAATAAAAAACTTCAATTCCCTGCCTGCAGTTGACTTGGAAAATGATACAAAGTCTACAGCTGCTTTAAAGGACAGTAAGGTAACACTTTAAAAGCCTGTAAACCATTGAAGCCCTATTCAAAACTAATCTATAGAGCCCATTTCATTCAATTTAAAAGTCAACCCCACTTATTTGTGGTTCTTTTACTATGTTTTTAAAAAGAAGTGCTGCTAATCATTTAAGCCATCCTAGAAATAAGATAGGTGGGAAGAATTCTTTTTATATCTTGGACGTTCTAGGTAATTTTTAAAAACTTAAATTTATTTGTTCCTCCTTAATCTGAAACCCTCTCAGCACATCTCTGGCCAGCAAAGAAACACCCCGAAGGCACTGAGGCGTCTGGGGGTGGGGCCTGAGCCCAGGTGGAAGCATACTGCGGTTGTAACCACTGGCAGTTAACAGAATGATAACAAGCACTATCTCATCTACTAAGAGCAAGAAATGCCTTTATCCACCACTCCTGAGGTTCTTAAAGAGGGAAAACTAATTTCATAAACAACTTTTAAGAGAATCCATATATAATTCTAAGAACTGCACATATTTAGGGTATTAGAAAAGATGTTTTGTAAGGCATTGATGATTAAATTAATATAATGCATATCTAACAAAAGATGGTTAACACTCAGGATCATAAAACCATTTCTTTTACATTTCTCTAAGTCCTGCTACTTTTACCAGCTTAAATAAGAAAAGAATGCTTCTTGGCCTAATCAACTATGATTATTTAAAAAAACTAAGACGTCTGAAACTATTAGGCACATCAAAATTACAGTTTATGTAGGTCGCAGTTTCCCTTTCTCGGGGGCAGCTGAGTCACCTGGCACGTTATACATACGGAACTGTAAATTTCATCCACTAAATTCACCTTTCACATTTTTAGTTAAACTGAAAGACATAAATATTCAAATACATCTTCAGTTACAGCTGAGTAAGTGTAACATTTTACCAGATAAAAAGCTGGAATTTAAGTACAAGAAACCTTCATACACTGTGCTAGTATTGGTCTCTTCTTTTTAGACGAAAGCCAGTCATCAATACTTTCAACACAGCAGTTTCAGATGATAAATGTCCAAAACAGTTGACTTAGTTGTGGTCCATAATTTAGCAATTCAATGCCACTGGCATCATAATGCTGTGGAGAGCGAGCGTGTCTCCCCGTCTTAGTCAGATTTGTCTTTCTTCTTTCCTGTTAAGGGCACTTTGTTTACGACAGCGGATCCGACAGCTGTCACCCCTCCAGCCACAGCAGACACGCCGCCTCTCACCAGCCCCATTCCCATGGAAGGCACAGTCGTAACCGCGGTTTTGGTCACCTCCAGACTCTTCCCACCAATCCAAGCCACACCACCAATGGTGGCTCCAACAGCTCCCTTTGTAACGCTGAAGATACCCCCAGTCACACGGGACAGCATGCCTGGCTGCTGCTGTGGGTGATCTTTCATTGAACCTAAGGGGAGGAAATAAGACAGACGTCTTTGTGAGACGGCACAAATCGTGAAGTAACCCAAGGCTCCCTAACAATCAGGATGTGGTTTTAAGAAGGCCAATCACATAAGTATAAGTTTCCATGTTCAGCAATAGCTACATTTATAAAAACCAAATTTTTTATTGAAACTATTTCAATAATAAGCTTAGTTAATGTAGATTTTTAAATAACTAAAAGGCTTAAGATGCAGATAAGCATTTGAACATTTAAGGAATTATACATTCAAAGGGGTGAATATATAATTCACCCTTTATGAGGTGGCTACCCCTTATCTATGGTTTCACTCGGGCAGTTTCACTTACCCCAAGTCATCCATGGTCTGAAAATACTAAAAGGTAAGTTTCAGAAACAAGCAGTTCATAAGCTTTAAATTGCGCCCACTCTGAGCACCGCCGTGAAATCTGGAACCGTCCCCTCCACCCCACCTGGGAAGCGAACAGTCCCAATGTTCCGTGTATTCACGCTGTGCACACAGTTTGAGAGAGACCACGTTCACATAACTTCTTTCACAGTATATCGTTGCAACTGTTCTATTTTATTAGTTCTTGTTAATCTCTTACTGTATCGTAATTTATAAACTAAGCTTTATCACAGGCTTTATCATATATAGAGATAACAGTATTTATAGGGTTTGGTACCACCTAGGTTTCAGGCATCCACTGGGGGTCTTTGAATGTATCCCTGTGGATAAGGGGGAACTACTGCATTAATTATAAAATTATGATGGAAAGGATTACATAATTGATCATTCTTTTATAATCAGGGTCAAGGTCAGTAACACTAGGAAAGGGGGGAAATCCTGATTTGAGGATAAAACAGGTAACTGCTTCATGCTGAATACCTCATGTAGGATTATACTGCTATGCTAAATTTGATGCACAAGCATTTAATAAACATAATTCTTCTTTAAAAATTTATTTGTAATTTTCTATTACAGTTGATGGAGGTAATTTTCTTAAATAAATATTAGTGCTGTTTATCTCTTTAATTACAGTTTGCCCTTAATTACCGCCATAAAAATTATTTACTTTGCAGACTACTTTTGCTTAGCAGGTTGCCATACACAGCCATTCCTGAAGCTGGTCTCTTCCTTGACAACCGTGCTCTGGGATACACCCTTTATCTGCCTCTTTCCTGATGACTCTCTCACAAAGTCCTTACTAACTTTCTCACTGAGCCTTAACTTCTTTCAAAACTCAGAGTTCTCATCCTAAAAAACGAAGCAAGGAAAACAGGTTTCTAGGCGATTCCTCCACTAAACCAAAACTAACTAACCCCATCCTCTTTTAGGCTGAAGTACGAACTTTTCACTGTGTTTATTTTCCGAGCAATTCCATTTTTGTCTACCAACATAAGAAATATAGGAAGTTCTGGACAGTGGGTAACAGGGCTGGGAACGAAATACAATATCTAGGGCTAGAAGTTCAGCCCTAGCCTCTTCCAGAGACATCCGAGGCCATCTGCTAATCCCGTCTGGTCTGTCTGTCACTTCTTCCCTCATTCTCCAATTTGATTCTTTTTCTTACCTATTATGATTGTCCCGTACAAAACACACAGCTGTCTAAGGAAATCGCTATTTGAGTTAAGTGTAATAATACTCTATACCAAAACCATAAATAAATATGCCTACAGGCATGTTCTGTATACAGTCAGGACATTTAGCTGTACAGTTAGTGTTTCCAAGGAATTTTGAGGGTCAGAATAAAATGACTCAAAACAATTTTCAAACTCAGAGAATTTACGCAGACCCTAGACCATGTATAACGGAGGAAGAGAGCTACCAACTGAAGTGAAATGATGGGAGTTTAACAAGTCCCCGGTACCTTGAGTTTTTTTAATGTACAATGTCAACACTAAACACAGTTCCTCTTTCGTCTGCACCCACCCCCCTCTTTACAAATGAAAGAACATTCTTGTGAAATGGTCTCAAAATAAGAGTAACCAAAAAATTGATCTTATATAATAAAAGTTATATTATGGCCCTATTCACCAATATTTGTATTTTCTTTTAGAGGCTTAAATAGTTTCCCATCACTTACTTTTGGAACCTATTTAACTGACAAAGTAAATTGGTTATGTTAACTTTAAATTTAATAAAAACAATCAGAACTTTAGTTCAGTTGGATATTTTTTCCACTCTTGGTGTTACAGATGCATACTTACCTTCTGGTGGTTCATCACTAAGGTAAGATGGGACTTCTTGTTGATTTTTATCTGCCTGATTCATGATCTAAAAAACACACAACACACATTTCACTTTAACCTCAACATGTGAAACTGCCTCTTATCACATGTTCAATTAAGACTTAATTGACCTTAGGTAAACAACATTTTTAAACACCTATCACAGACTGCTTCATCTTGTTTCTCTTATGTGGTGGTGTTTAAGAAATACTTTTAATTACACTGGTGGACAGTACAAACCTTAAAACAGCAACCAGAGAGTGGCAGGAATAGCACACGCCTTCCCACGTTGCTGCTGCTTTGATGAAACTGAAGATGACCGACGGAAAGAAAGCTGGAGGGTGCAGGTGAGCAGGCAAGAAATTATAAGTGCTTCACTCTACAGAATATTGGCCAACTTCATTGTAATTTATTTCACAACAGACTTGGAGAAGCACGCATACTATAACTAAAAAGTGTTATCTGAAAAGTTTCTTAAAAAACATGATGTCCTCCTATAGAGATGACACTGTCAATCTGAATTGCTAAGACTGATTTTGACTACTTTTTTTATTGTTTTTAGAGCATAAACAGGTAACAAAGGAATTCAAAATTTACCATAAAAAAAGAAAGTACTATGATTACCTCTAAGTACAAGTAGAAAAAGAACCTAATAAATAAAATAAACCTTAAGTTGCGATGAAAACATAGTTAAACTTTCTTTTCTCAATTTCCTTTACTATTTAAAATATTTATTCTTATAGTCATTTTAAAAATTAAAACAAGTCGCCCTGGCTGGTGTAGCTCAGTGGATTGAGCACAGGCCTGTGAACCAAGGGATTGCGGTTCGATTCCCAGTCAGGGCACATGCCTGGGTTGCAGGCCAGTTCCCAGCAGGGGACACACGAGAGGCAACCACACATTGATGTTTCTCTCCCTCTCTCCTTCCCTTCCCCTCTAAAGATAAATAAATAAAAAATGTTAAAAAAAATCTTAAAAAAATTAAAACAAGTCAACAGTGGCCTAAAAGTTTTCTTGCTTGGCCAGAAAACAAGGTTTGCAGTCCTAGCAGTCCACTATGTATTCCCTACATATTCCCACACAGCCTGAATTCCTGCACCTGTGCGTATGCAACACAGATTAAAAGGGCTCTGTGAAATCCTGCCCTTTGTGACTTGAGGGCATTATGATAAGTGAAATAAATTGAAGAACAGCCAGGAAACTGTGGCAGAGGCCTTGCCAAATGGCAGTAAGGAGAGGAGATGGAAGAGTGAGGTGTGGACCGCAGGGGCCCTAACAAGCCACGGTGGCTAGCTGTCTCTGAGTGAGATGGGGGCCAGCGAAAGGCACCAACGGAGAGGGGTGCTGTGCCCTGATTTATACTTTTAAGAGATCATTCTGGCTGTGGTAGGCAGCACACACACCAGGGGAGCAAGAGCAGGCAGGAAGACCTGTCAGGAGACTTACCGTCGTGTTTTCAGGGTTTCTCTGTATTGCAGCAGGTTTTGGAACAAAGTGGTTCATTTTAAGTGGCCAGAGGAAAGTCAAGGAAGTTTCCCTTTCCTTAGTGATTCTTAATGCTTTTAAAGCACCAGATGATTGGATAAAAAATTCATCTGTATTTCAATAATTCAGGCAAAAAATGGTGATAAATGAGGGTGGTAGAGGTAGTGGCTGTGAGGAGTGGGATTTTTCAAAGGTAATTATAACTTCACACAATTCAGTTTGCAGTGCCTGTAAAATCTAAATCCCGTGTAAGATGGGATTAGTGGTGCATGTCAGTGGTACATGTCGGGTGCTTACGTAAATGTCGTTTAGTTGCTGTAGTGAAAACTCTGATTCAGTCCACATATCAAGAGCACCTAATCTCATGCTGGTCCAGTTTGTGAATTCAGCACGTCATCCCCCACACACAGGATTTAAAGTAATAGTGAGGACGTGCAGGTTCTGACAAACAAAACGAAAGAATATCAGGTGACACATTACTGGGAGGAGTTCTTGACTGACTTGCCCTAATTTTAAAGCTCCCTTAAACCAGAATGTTAAATTTGTTTCTGTTCATATTTCTTTAATTTATCATCATGATAAGATCATGCGGAATTACACAGCCTGGTGTTTAAGGTTCTGAGATCAGAGAGCCTGCATCTGACGCCCAACGGGACTGTAAACTGTGGCTAAGGACAAATAACTTCACAGACCCCTGTTGTTCAGGAAATATAAAATAGGAATCAGATATTCTAGCCCTAACTCTAAGGTGAGAATACTATTTAACAAATTCCAAACAAAACACCCAGAAATCCCTGGCAGAACATGTGTGTCCCTTCCTACAGAGTAAGTACTATGGAGCTGCTCCTCTCCCCCACTGGACTGTCGGCTCCTGGGAGAGAGACACTTCGTCTGGCTTGTTCGTCACTGTGACCCAGTGTCTGCATGCCATGCACGTACAAATCCAGATCACCTGGCACTGACAAACAGATGCTCCCACACCCTGTACAGAAATACAGGGAAATCACACATGTACCTCACATATTTCAGCTGGAGTTTAAAAACAGGTATGACAGTAATTGCATACATTTCAAAACTGCCTTTCTGTATATATCCCACAAATCTGTACTGAGTCTTACCTTTTCCTCCTAATACAGAATCCCTTTAAGAAATATTCTTAGTTTTTCCACATAGATCTTGCAATTTTTTTTTAAAGACCACCATTTAGAAGATTAGAACTGGTTTAAATTATGATAGCATAAAAGACACGTGCAAATTCACCTAAATAACGTGAGCTGACTATATGCTCCTGTGGGCAGGCAGTGAGGAGCCGCGGGCAGAGCGCGTGGTCGAGCCCGTGCTTTAAGAAGCCAAGGGAAGCACGAGCAGAAAGGAGAGAGAGATTAAACACAGTGAGTGGCTGACTTGGCAGTCCAATGAGATGGAATAATAATCTGAACTCTGCCAATTTTTCCTGTCTGTAAGTGTTTGGACCAAAAACTGAGGAGTCACTCTTGATTTCCTCTTTTTTAACATTCCCACCCAATCATCGGTATGTTGTCACCTAATAAATTCAGCACAAGACTCCATCACATCCACTGCTACCACTATCAAGTAAGCCACCAAAATCTCTCACTTGTACCACAAAATCTCTTAACTGGCCCCCAAGATTGCACCCTCGGAAGGCTAGCCCTTTCCGTCTAGCTATGTTATACTTTACTTAAAACCTTGCTGTTTTTCTTAGAAAATTCAGAGTCCATCGCCCCACCTCCAAGGCCCAACATCTAACACTCCGATACCGTTTGCTGCCATTCTGCCTCTTGCTCCTTCCAGTCTAGCAGCACAGCAGCTTCCTTACCTTCTCCTGAAAGGCGCTTCCCCAAAATATATACAAGCCTTGCTTCCTTACTTCCTTCAGGTCTTTGGGCCAATGTCCCTGCATCAAAGGTCTTCCCTGACTACCCTGTAATAGATCAACACGCTCCTACCCCTCTCCTGTCATCATCACCTGACCCCGCTGTGCTTTCTTCACTGCACTTACTGTCACTTGATATGTGTATCTGTTCACTCTGTGTCTGTCCTGCTAGAATGTGAGCTCCATGCAAACAAGGCTTGGTTTTGTTCGGAGCCACAATCAATGCCTGATACATGGACACCCAAGTACTTGAATTTTCTGTATGAAGTAGAATATAACTGTTGGTATTAATGTGAGATAAAAGAATATAAGATGTAAAATTTCTAATGTGAGCAACTAAGTAGAGATGATGATGAAGACATGGGACAGGCGAGGGGAAACCATTACATTCTGAGAGAAGACGGACTTCTAAAAATGTCATTTTACTGTGATGAGAACGCTTAGCCTGAGATCTACCCTCTAATAAATAAGTGTGTAATTGTTATTGTTCACCATAGGTGCAGCAAAAGGATTACTTTTGAACAGCTGTATCTGAGATGCCTACTCACAGATGTTTAGCAGACAACTGGATTTAAGGGTCTTGAAACGCAGCATGAAGTCTGAGTGGTGTAAAGATTCTGAGAGTGCTGTGAAGTGATGGCTGCAGCTGTGGGGCATGGGTGACACGACCAAGGAGAAGAGTGATGGGAGAGAAGCAGACTGATAACTGGACTGCTCATATTTCAGAGGTGAAAGAGAAGCCAACAAAAACAAACAAAATATACCCGAAAATTAATAGTCAGATGAGAACAGCCTCATGGAAGGCAAGAGATGGATGTGTAAGCTTCCTAAAAACACATACAACGCAGACAGATAATTTATGGGGAAAGGGTAATGTTACGATTAGAGAGTATAAAAAGCATATATTATTGACCCATCTTTTTTTAATGCACGTAAAAAGACCGGAAGGAAGTATACCAGAATGCTGGTAGACTGCTCGTAAGGGGTGGGGAAAATTACACACACACACACACACACACACACATATACCGGGAAATATTTTTCCCAGCCCCTCCTGGCAATCTAGATATATATATAGAGAGAAGTATATATATTTAACATCTGTGTTTCAGTATCCTACCATAAACAGGTATTGCTTTTGTAATTAAACAAAAATACATACTTTTAAGTCTTGGAAATCAGTGATATATATAAAGGATATTTGTAAAGATTATACAGTTCATCTGCCTAGTTATTCTAGGTATTCCTCCTCAGATCGAGTTGATCATCTGAAATACAGTGTACTTGAATCACAAAAGGCTGACTTGAGGAAAATGACATCATTGAGTTTCATGCATGATCATGTCCCTGGAAAGGAAGCCCTGATGGGTGCTATACTGTAGTAACTGGACACACTGTTACGGAATTAGCCGCTCACTGTGTCACTTGCCAGCTCTGACATGGAGCTCTACAGAAGAAATTTCTTTAGAGGTATTCAGAAACCTTTTGTTTCCCCAATATACTTAGCATGTTTTCTTCTCTTCAAGATCTGTTTCCTGTATAAAAATAACAAAGATGTGATGTCTCCCTTTTTCCTTTGGCTTCCAGGAAGCTTAAAGCTAAAATTCCTGCTCAACTAGGTAAGTCCTGGTGGCCCGCATAGTTGTGTCCTGTTCCGCCTGCCCCCAACGCCACACCTTCTCGAAACTTCCACTCTTACTGCTGTTTTCCCTGGTCTGCAATTTGAATATCTTATTTATATTCTTACCATTTTGTTAGTACATGTTTTTGCTATAAACTGACACAAACTAGGTGTGGAATAAGTGGGGAAAATATCATCTGTATTCATATTAATTAAAGCATCACAAGAAAAGATGCATACCAATATGTGGTCCAATTTTCCAGTTTAAAAAAAAAAAAAAAGAAACACCTTAAGCTAGAATCATGCTTTTCAAATGTACATCTTTAAGATCAGGCAGTGGTAAGCCAGGGGCAGCCAGAACCACAAGAGAGACACGATGCATGCATTTTACTACACAGTAACTTAAAATACTCTATTGGTTTTAAATACACACTAATTAAATAGTTAAAGTGCTTGGGAATTTTTAGAGATTGCTAGACTTCCCAGAAATGTCATTCTTGCCTGGAGCTTATTTGGTGTACTCAGATTTACCAGCCCTGTCTTCCCAGTCCAACCACATTCCCACATCCCCCATGACTCTGCTTTGAAGACGGGAGTGTTTTGGGTAGAAAAGTTTGAAATACAGCAATTTAGGTAACTACCATACAGAAACTCCATACAGGTACATTTAATGTCATTACCTAAAGTTGCCAACGGGATCATGGATAAACAAGAGGACACTAGGCAGGGTCTCACCAGGCTGGAAGGCGGCCGGCCCCCTGGGTCGCAGGGACCTGCTCTGGGAGGGCTCTGAGCGCCGACAGGCCTCAGGTGCTGCTTTGTGCGTGCATGTGCGTTTTCTGTGCTCGGGGTTCTCTTGTGCATGACTGGTACTCACAGCAAGTACGCAGCATTAAAGTTCCTCTAGAACTCTTAGGCTAATAAAAATTTTGCGAAAGCTGTATTTAGAATATATATGTATCTTTCTGAATTCCCAATTTGATCATAAGACACCAAATTACCTTATGAAAGTATTTTTGCTAAAGTCCTTAACTATAATGCCATCTTTACTTTTACCCACGTAAATCATGCCCAGCCTCGCCACACATGGGGGTCACACTTCTGGTGACAGCACCTCTTTACAGGCAGTGTCACTTTGTCACAAAGGAGAAATACTGGCTTGGCCAAAAGTCTGTTTAGCATTTTTCTGATAAAATAAAAGACACGTTTTTCAGTTTCGCCAATAACTTTATTGATTTGGATATTTTGGGTATGCCAGCTCTCTCCAGCAAGGTAGAACGTTGATTGTTTTCAACGTGATTGCGCTATCCACTCCAACCACCTCACCGTGGAGCATCATCCGGTGAGGAATCTCCAACACAAATCTTCCCAAACCACTTCTGACTCAGACCATCAGTCACAGCACCTTCTCCATAAACTGCACATACCTATTTTTGCATTTGTTGCATTTTTACCTTTCTTGAAATAATAAAGCATAACATGCCGAAAATGCTGTGTATTTCCTTCCATTATCAATATTAAAATGACTACACAAAAATTCACCAATTTTGGTAAGTTTTTTTAAACACACACCAATAGGATATCTGTCACCATACAATCTAACAAAATTGTTTTGAATGAAGTTAAAAATGACTGAGGGCTACCAGAGCCATCTTTCAGGCAAGAAAAACAAGCAAGCCCTTTGGCCAACCCAATACTTCTCTACACCATCCTCCTGCACCTGATCACCAATGTGGTGGGCCCGCTTCTCTCAGTCCGAGAACTGTGAAGACACACACAACCCTAATCTAAAACTATGAAAGGCGAATAATCTGCTAGTAAAATTTAAAAGTGTACGCATGGAAACAAATAACAGTAAAAGTGTCAAAATGGTAATTTTTAAATGTTACCCTTAAATAGAATTATTACATTCTATGCACACTGTCTGCCTTAACCTTATGGAGTCACTACTTCAACATACACTTGAGTCCCATCCATGTGCCAGGCAGGCGCCCTGTTAAGCGCTGCAGTTTGCAGTGTGACTAAGGACCCGCAGGGACACTCTTGACCAGAGTTTACAATCAAGTTTGGGTCCACTTACCCTGCACTTACCAATTTAGTTTCATTCGAAAACAAAAAGTGTCTGCTCTCTAGGAATTCATAATGCAATCAAGTTTCTGTCTTTTTTTAGATGTACTTTTCTAAGAAAGGCAAAAATAGAAAAGCCTTTAGGGCAGAACAAGTAATTTAACTTACATTCTGGACATAAAGCAGTTTTTCCCTTTGGTCCTGGCATGAACAAACTAGACCAACTAGAAGCTGGTCACAGGAGTGAAATGTGAAGGCTTCTCTGCTATACACTGCGGCTCACGGGCAGTTCCTGTCCAGCACAACAGCATCGCAGCTGTAGCAGCTGGCAAGTATGGAGCAAGGATTAACTCTCCCTAGGGGAGAATTTCTTCCAATAATAGAAATAAGTAAACAGTGCCTCTTAGGAAGCTTTCTTTTTTCAAGGAAAACAGATAAATCAGTGTTGTTTGTGGATATCTGTAATGCTTCACATATATATGTTTTAATTAATAATGAAAACAAAGTCTGAAAATAGAACATACGTATGCCTGTTGCTAACCGCCCCGCCCCTGCCATTTACCGAAGAACGCTCTGTAGCACGGACAAGCTGGGTGAAGCCTACCCCCAAATACAGTGTACAACAGTTTACCTTCGACGCTGCTTCAAAGACCTGTGATTAAGCAGTGAGTGCTAATTTCCCTATAAGAAAAAGACTATAAATGAATTAGCTGAATTCTTCTGCATACTCTATGTATTGGAACTTTGCCACATCCTCCCTCCCATGTGAGGGTGAGTTCTTTGCCAAATTAACTACAAGGAGTTTCAAATACATGTGTATACACAGCTTTAACACACACACACACACACACACACACACACCCCCTCCAACACGCAGTGAGTAAAACACCAGCTTACTGTTTTCAGGTCTCTCTAGTTAATCAACCATCCTGAACAGGCTACTTTTAAAAACAGGCCTTGCCTATTAAATCAATAGCAAATAGACTACAAGAAATACACTGAATCTGGCAGTAAAGAAAAAATAATCCTCGAGTAAAACTTGTAAGTGATTTACCTAGTGATAAGTAACAACTAGTAACAACTGAACAGTAACAAAATGGTAAAGTGTTGCTCTGAAATGAAACACTAAGCAGAATCACAGTGCACTATGAAACCAGATAACCAGCACACCGGCCATCTTCACCAAGTTACGACTTCATTAGCTCAACAGATAGTTGTGTGCTACTGCGTGTCAGATACTGTATTAAGTACTGAGGTTTCAGCCTGAACAAGCATGCAAAGGCCCTACTCTGAAAGTGTTTATATACATGAAATCCATTGAGATAGTTTCAGGTAGTAGCAAAACAGCAAATACTCAATGACTGAAACAAAGAAGGGCAAAGATTTCCTGTCCTGGAATTAAAAAAAAAAAAAAATCGAATACACAAGAACTACTTTAAGCTTTTCTAACTATGTCCCTACATGTAGGCAAATTTTTACTGGGTATGGTTTCTGGTACATCTGTTATAACAATGGCTAAAGACACAAAAGTGAAAAAAAATCAAAACAGGATGCATATGGGTTCACTAAAGGTTACTCCCCTCTTAAAAAAAAAAAAAGGTACAGGCACACACAGGCATGTATCTATCTGTTAGCATGGTAGCAATATTCCTGGGGAGTCCTTGAGCGCACTCACACCAGTCGAAGTTGTAAAGGCTAAATAATAGCATAGAGAAAATAACCACAGGTGGTATATAAAGTCTTTTCATTTGGAATTCGCTCGAGGTTCACAGAAGTGTGATAGATCAAATAAGAATTTTTCTCTTTCCCTGGATGTTTGTAAACCTTTCCTCCAGGCCCCTTCTTCCCTCACTGATCCCTTTAGGTGCTAGCAAGGTTTTTTTTTTTTTTCCTTCCTCCGTTAGCAGCGAGAGTGACGTGGCAGGAGAGGAAGAAAATGACCCTGGAGGAGCCGTGGCTAGGACTGAACTCAGCACCTCCCTCCGCTCCACGTTGTAACACTCAGCACACCCCCACCCCGCTAGGATTCCAGAATTTCTGTCTTCTTTCACAGAAGAGGCGATCTTTTTAGGAGAAAGGATATGATGGCAAGTGGCTCGGGGACCAGTCTTGACGCTGCGTGTGCCTTAGCAGGCACGGTTTTAATTTAGACTCCGGAGGCAGTGATGGCACCGATGGGTACTCCAGCGGTCCCCAGTCACCCCTTGGCGCTGCCATCGCCTCTCTCCAATCCCACACATTCAAGTTCAGGTTAAGTGTAGGGATAAGAGCTTTCCTACCCACTAAGAGCACTGGGAACGCCCACTGGGGTCCAAGGCTTGTGTGCCACAACCCCAGAGAGTGCTTTATCAACAAGTCAGGAGCTAGTGGGGCGGGGAGCCCAGCACACAGCTGCTCTGCTGCATCCTCTCCCCTCCCAGGCTGCTGACTCCCCCATTCTCCCAGCATAACACCCAAGGAGCTAAGAAGTCAGGCGGAGGCTTCCAGCGGAGTCCCCAATCTCAAACCGCATCAGAGGAGTTGGACCGGTAAAGAGGACCAGCGAACCTCCATCTGCCCCTAACACCATCCAGCCCCTCCCCCTTTCCCGCTCAGTGCCCCTTAAGGGCCCACTCGCAGCAGCCAGGCACGGAGAGAGAGGCGGTGAGGGGCAGAAGAGCTAACGGAAGAAGGTGACAGAGAGGAGGGCAGGAAGCTGGGACAGCGCCCCCAGCCCTCCCAGCACGACTTACCGCCAGGATCAGGGGCTGCCGCCTGAGGCCGGGGCCAGGCGGAAGGAGCGGGCAGAACCAAGAAGAGCTGAGGCGGCCTGAGCTGCTGGCACAGCCCCAGGCGGCTGCGGACTCCGGCGACGCCTTCTGAAGCTGTAGAGCCAGGAGACTCCGTTGACGGCGGCAGTGGCCTCTGGCTGCAGACGTGGCGCCGGACGCCGACCCGCCCCCTCTGCGACTCCTCAGCTCCCGCCTCCTCCCGTGGCTCGGGCTCCGACGCGCAGGCGCACCCCGCGCCTCTCCGGCGCCCACCCGTTTCTCGAACTGCCCAACACTCGCAGCATCCCCCAGCCTGCCGCCTCCCGAAGTGCGCATGCGCAAGCACCCCCCCACCCCAGGCATGCTCCCTCCCCTTCGCCCCCTGGGTGCCACGGAGGGAAACCCTTGCCGACTTGCGCAGCCTCCTCCAGGGGTCTCCCCGCCCTTTTCCTCCACCCTCCAATCAGATCAGACGGGGGGCGCAGAGCCCTGAGAACGGAGGCGGCAGCTCTAGGGGTCTCAAGCTCAAGCCTCGGTGGCTACCCGAAATCACCGTTCCGCTGTGATAACGGCCGCTAGGAATTCAGAACCTTCACCGTAGGGAAGGGGGGGGGTGGTCGCCAATTTCTTCGGCTGTAGCTTTAAGGCCTTGGGGTCTCAACCTTTTTCCCTTCCCTCCTTCTCCTCCGGCCAATGACAAGCTGGGCCTTTCCCCAGGCTTTTACTTTGGGATTCTGGACATCTTGACTGTGGAGGTGACAGGGGTAACGAGACAGAGCGTTCATTTATTATTGTTATTACTACTACTGTAAATAGTCCCCGCCCTTGAGTCGAGCTCTTTGAGAGTAACACCCCTCATCATCGTCGCCCTTCGGTGCCCAGGGCGCCCCAGGCACTCTAAACGTGCTCAGAGAATGGGTGTCTAGTGAAAAGGGAAGTACAGTGGATGTTAGAACACCTGGCTTTAGGCCGCTCCCTTGCGGATCTGGAAGGTGTTGAGAAGAGTGGAGCGCTGGTAAGAGGATCCTGTCTGGACCTGAGCTCTGTGTGATGTGAAGCCTCTTGCTTTGTGCTTCCAAGTCGGTTTGTAATATCCACTTCACAGGTTCTGGAGAGGACCCAACGTGTTAAGTTGTGCAGAGGCTGCTGAACTACATAAACGGTATCGGTTAACTTTTCTTTGCCTCTTTCCACACCTATAAAGTGAAGGTGACGGTAAGTCAGTTATAGGTTTTTGAGAGAAGAGGTACTGGGGTGGAAAGGTCTTTATAAAATGAATTCCTAAGCTACTGTGAGATCTTCACAATCTAGTTAGACAAAACATACACATGAAGCAACCAATAAATGACCTCTCACAATGTTTGTTTTTTCTAATGCCAAATAAGCAGGGTGTGCAGCTGAGTGATTTGACAAAGCTCAGCAAAGGACAACCGAGGAAAGCCTGGAAGAAGCTGACGTCGACCCAGGTCCTCCATAGAGAGGACTAAATATAGTTAATGCTTTCAGCCTAATCATTGATTTATCAAAGCAGCTAATCAAGTCCACTTAGACCATTGTGCTGAGACTGTCAAGATATTTTAGTTTTCCAGAACTTAAAGAGTACATTAAATAATCTTGTCCATTTAAAATACAATTTAGCCCTGGCTAGTGTAGCTCAGTGGATTGAGCGCAGGCCTGTAAACCAAAGGATCGCGGTTCGATTCCCAGTCAGGGCACATGCCTGGGTTGCAGGCCAGTTCCCAGCAGGGGACCCATGAGAGGCAACCACACATTGATATTTCTCTCCCTCTCTCCTTCCCTTCCCCTCTAAAGATAAAATAAATAAAATCTTTAAAAAAATAAAATAAAATACAATTTAGATGATTAGGAGAATCTGGGGATTGTTGTGTTTACCCCACGTGTGAAGAGGTGTAGACGTATTCTGTGTTCTTGTTACCGCACAAACCTTTCTCCTTCATTTGTGGTCTTTCCAGGGTGACCACTAGGCAGAGTTATGAAGTGTACAATTACAATGTTTCTTCCTTCCCTTTGCACTTCTTTCACTCTACAAGAAAATTTACCATAATCATTATTAAAGTATGAGTGATTGCCAAAGCTGTAGCCATCCTGGGGAATTTTGCATTGCTGTGGTTATGAAAGCCATAATCCACAGCAGTGGTTGAAACCATCTCATAAACCAACAGAGATGTACGGGAGTTTGGGGAGCAGATTGTGAGTTCACGAGAACTTTCCAAAAATGCAAGTGTAGGAAGTCACATATTTCTTAAAAGCATGACACTAATCATGTCTTATTGCCTCAATATTCTTACCTATGAAATGAATAGCACCACTCAGTGTCCACCCTCCCCTAGATCTAAAATGAAAATAAGTACTCTGATCTTGCTGGAATGGCTTCTACAAAGGGATGCTAGGTTTATTTGGGCTGCCTTGGAGCAGCAGCCGGAGCTGCAGGGAAGTTAGGCCCCATTCATTTTATAGATTGAATCCACTCAGTTCTTGATTCCTGGCCTGAAATCCCATTCTTAGATTATTAAAATGAAACTTTCATTTCTGGATGTTATTTTTGAAAGACAGTATGATGTCTTAAAATAATCTTTAGTGCCTTCAGGCAGTGACTTTCTTTTAATGGACAAATTCTTAATATAGCCTTCATCAATTATCCAATCTCTTAAATGGCTAAGTATTCCTCTAGTTCAGGGCTGTCCAACCTGTGGCCCAAGGACCGCATCTGGCCCAGGATGGCTATGAATGCGGCCTAACCCAAAATTGTAAATTTACTTAAAACATTATGGAATATTCTTGTGATTATGTGTCGCAATGTATTTAATGTGTGGCCCAAGACAACTCTTCTTCCAGTGTGGCTCAGACACACCAAAAGTTTGGACACCCCTGCTCTACTTGGTTACACAGAGCCTTTTGCATTAGTGAAAAACTAGAGAAATCGGACGTGACGTTGCATGCCTAGCAAGGGCGGGTAGTTTGGAAAGTAAGGGCCAGAAATAAGCAAGCCGGAAACTAGAAACATGACAATGAGAAATAAGTCATCTATAGGCTGACAGTACATTGCAACTGAAGGGGAAGCCAGTCCAACCGTCTCCCCAACACACAAGTCTGCCTCCTAGCATATGCACAATAATGGTTTGCATTTCTGAGTTGTCATCCGCCCTTCAGTGTTTCTATGTGAACTCATTTAAGTGACAACTCACTTGGTGTGAGGCCCATATATTTTCCTATGTTTCACCATGTCTTATTTTTTTCTAATCCTTACCTGAGGATATTTTTTATTGATTTAGAAAGAGAGAAAGAGAGAAACATTGATTGGTTGCCTCCAGCATGGGCCTCCAACCAGGTTTCCAGGAATAAAACCTGCAACCTTTTGGTGTATGGGACAACATTCCAACCCACTGAGCCGCCCGGCCAGGGCTCATCAGGTTCTTATGGATGTAATGCATTATCCTGGCATTTTGAAATCAACTGAGCAGTAAGCAACTTTATATGGATTACCACCCAATGTAAATTATTTTGCTTTTCTGTTCTCACTTTTTATACTACTCTGACTTGCCTGGCACAATTACCTGGTACTTGTTTTTCCCTCTCTGCCCCAATATCCTCCTTGATTTTTTCTGTGATATAACAATAATAACTAAAATTTATTTAATACAAGTTTTTAGTATGTATTATCTCATTTCTCCCAACAATATAATGTTGCAAATACTATTATTATCCCCATATTCATAGGAGGAAGCTGAGGCATAAAGAAGCTACATAATTTACTCAATGGCCCACAGCTAGTGAAGAGCAGACCTAGGAATCGAACACAGTTTTTTCTGACTAGGGCCTCAATTCTTAGCCACTATATTCTGAAAAAAAAAAAAAAAAAAAAGATGTCTCTGATGCTGAGTAGCTTGTCTGATGCTATAGGCTGGATCTTGGTGTTTCTGGGAGCTGACCTGGCACAGCTAGACCTTGGTGTCTCCTGTTGAACATAGTTTTCAGAGAACATCAACATCAGAAAAGGTCACTCTGACTTCCAGTCAAGATGGCAGCATAGAAAAACGCGGCTTGCCTCCTTGTATAACCACATCAAAATTACAACTAAAATATAGAACAGCCATCACTCAGAACCATCAGAGTTCCAGTTGAATGGAAGTCTGACAACTATGGAATTAAAGAAAACACATCCATCCAGACTGGTAGGAGGGGTGTCAATGTGGAATTGGTTGGTCCCACATCCACATGTGGGGGATAAAAATTAAGGAGGGATATTTTAGGAGTGAGGAGTCTCAGCCCCACACCAGGCCCCCAGCCCACAGTTCCAGTGCTAGAAAGATAAGACCCCATAATTTCCAACTGAAAACTCAGTGGGGATTCAGTTGCTAGAAGAAATAGCTGGAGCCCCAAGCAATTCCTCTTAAGGAACCCACACACAGACTTAAGCAGACTCACTCCCTCTGAGCTCCAGCACCCAGGTAGCAGCTTGAAAGGCACCAGTAGCATACAGGGAGAAACTGAAGTGTCTGGCATCAAGGGGAGCCTTGGGGGACAGCTTTTCCCAGACAAAGGTGAGCAGAGGCCATTGTCCCTTTTCTGAACCCTTTCCACACAGAGCCAGCAGGCTGCTGCCATATCTGAGACTCTGTCAACCTGGCTAACACTGTTTGCCCCACTCTGGAGATCCCCAGAGACCCTGTGCCACCCAACTTATGGACCCAGCCAGGCTGCTTTTCTATATGAATGGCTGGTCTTGACTCATGCTTCACAACTTCATAAATCCTCTCAAGCAATAGCTAGCCTCAGTGAGCCCCCAGCCCCAAAACCCCTTGCTAAGGGACCCCAGGCTCAGCATTAGCAGCAACCAGCCTAGATTCACAGCTTGGCTTCACCTGGAAATCTCTAAGCCCAGCACAAGTAGCAGCCATCTCAGTTTGCTTTATAGTGCAGGTGGGGTGGCCCCTGATAAACACAGGTGGTGGCTGACCTTGGCCTGCACCACCCAGGAAACCCCAGAGCCTGTGGACAGCTAGAGACCACATCAGAGCACCACCACCCTGCCCCCACACAGCTGATCCTCCACGGAGGGCAGAGATTGGTGGTCAGTGGTCACAGCCAGTCCTCACAGCTGATAAGCCTGGGTAAATCCCTCCCATTGATCGGCCAACAGCAATCAAGGCTCAACTATAAGAGGAGGGTGTACTTAGCCCACACAAGGGGTGCACCTCAAGTACCCACCTTGGGTGATAGGGGAGGCTGTGCCACTGGACCCTACAGGACATCTACTCCATTAGGCCATGCTACCAGTACAGGGAGTCATAGCAGCTCTACCTAATACAGAGAAACAAACACAGGGAGGCTGCCAAAATGAGGAGACAAGGAAATGTGACCCAAATGAAAGAACAGATCAAAACTTAAGAAGAACTAAACAAAATGGGCTAAGTAATCTATCAGATGCAGAGCTCAAAACACTGGTTATAAGGATGCTCAAGGAACTTAGTGAGGACCTCAACAGCATAAAAAAGAGCCAGTCAGAAACAAAGGATACACTAAAATAAAGAACAATTTACAGGGAATCAACAATAGATTGGATGAAGCTGAGAATCAAATCAATGATTTGGAACATAAGGAAGCAAAACAAAACAAAACAAAAACAAAAACCAACAACAGAACAAAAAGAAAAAAGAATCCAAAAAAATGAGGATAGTGTAAGAAGGAAATAGACACACAAGTCCAGGAAGCAAAGAGAGTTTCAAAAAAGATGGATGCAAAGGGGCCCACTCCAAGACACATCATGATTGAAATGCCAAAGTTTAAAGATAAAGAATGAATCTTAAAAACAGCAAGAGAAACGCAGAGTTATCTACAAAGGAGTTCCCATATGAATGTCAGCTGACTTCTCGAAAGAATGCAGGCTAGAAGGAACTGGCAAGAAGTATTCAAAGATGAAAAGCAAGGACCTACATCCAAGATTACACTATCCAACAAAGATATCATTTAGAATGGAAGGGCAGATAAAGAGATTGCCAGACAAGACAAAACTAAAGGACTTCATCATCACCAAGCCATTATTATATGAAATGTTAAAGGGACTTAAGAAAAAGATAAAAACTATGAACAATAAAATGGCAATAATTACATATTTATCAACAATTGAATTTAAAAAACAAACTAAGCAAACAAGAAGAACAGAGATAGAATCACGGATATGGAGAGCATTTTGATGGTTACCAGATTTGCAGGGGAGGTATGGGGAATGGGTGAAGAGGTGAGGGGACTAAGAAGTACAGATAGGTAGTTACAGAATAGCCATGGGGATGTAGAGTACAGAGTAGGAAATGGAGTAGCCAAAGAACCTATGCATGACCCATGGTTGTGAACAATGATGGGGGGATTGCCGGAGGGAGTGGGGGGTGCTGAGTGGGTAGGGCAAAGGGGAGGAAATTGGGGCAACTATACTAGCATAATCCACTTAAAAAAAAAAAAGGTCCCTGCATGACTACGATGGATCAAGACAAAAGTAAAACTACTTCGTGATCATGTCTGAACACAGAGGAAAACATGAACCCTATTCAAGCCTCCAGGTGGAATACACAAACTGAAAATATCCAGCTAATACGAGCAGCTGTTATCTTCTTTACCTCTTGCAGCATTAGTCTCATTCTAGTCTTCCCTCTTTCTATATAAAGATTTATTAAGCTACCCAGTCATAGAATTACCCCTGCTTCTGATAACATCTAATTTTAGAGCAAAGTCCCCCAAATCACCTAACACAAACCAAGATCTCAGTAGAACTCCTTTGTAACACCCTCTTACTAACATGCCTCACAAGTTCCCATAGTATGTGTTCTCCCTTGCTGCATCAAGTAAAGAGCTCAATTGGTTCCACCACAGGCATGTTCCTGGTGACCTTTGGCTAGAGAGCATTGACACTCTGGGCTGTCCTCTATAGTGCATGGCTGTGAAGTGGAAGGCACACTACTTAGTCATTTCTTGCCAGTCAGAGAAAGAGAACTGCCCTCCTATCTCCAGCCATAGGATTGTCACACCAAAGCTGGCAGGTCTCCTTCATTTCTGTAGATTCTGTATAGAGAGTGTTTGCGAAATGCAACCTTATCAAAAGATACTGGAAAGAAATAAATGATGCTGGAATAATTGGACATCATTTTACAAGGAAAAAAAAGAACTTCAACCTGTCGACCCATACCTTGCACCACATGCAAAATAATTCAAAATGTATCACAATTCTAAATGTAATATTACAAAGCTTTTAGAAGAGAACAGAAAATCTTTGTAATCTCGGGTGAGGAAAAAATTTCTTAGCACAATCCATAAAAGAAAAAATTTTAATTTATAAAAACTTATACTTTGGATGGCACTTTTTAAAAAAAAACTTTTTTTTATTGATGTTTGAATACAGTTGTCTCCATTTTCCCACCATGACTTCACCTCGCCCTACCCACGCCCACCTCCCACCCTCCTTGGCTCCGTCCATAGGTCCCTCATTCATGTTCATTTATGTCCCTTTTGCTTCTTTCCATGTTATTTCCCTCTCCCTCCCCTTTTGTTACTGCCAGTGTGTCATCAATTTCAATGTCTCTGGCTATATTTTGCTTGCCAGTTTGTTTTGTTAATTAGGTTCCATTTATAGGTGAGATCATACGGTATTTGTCTTTCACTGCCTGGCTTACTTCACTTAGCATGATACTTTCCAGTTCCATCCATGTTGTTGCGAAAGGAAGGAGCTCCTTGTTTCTTTCTGGATGGCATGTAAAATGAAAGGATAAGCAACAGGCTGGGAGAAAATATACACAAAATGCATATCTGATAAATAACTATGTTCAGAGTATATGAAGAACTACAACTCAACAAGACAGACCAATTTTTTTGAAACATTGACACAAGGGAACGATAACCATAGAAGATATCTGGGTGGCACAAGAAATGATGCTCATCGTTATTCATCAGGGAAACGCAAATCAAAACCCAGAACAGCAAATGCTGTTGAGCGTATGGAACAATTAGAACTCCCGAACATTGTTGATGGAAATGCAGAAAGGTAGGAACACTTGGGAAAACAGTTTGGCAGTTTCTTAAAAAATTAATCATATACTTACTGTATGACCCAGCTATCCCACTCCTAGATATTTACCCAAGAGAAATGAAAACATGTTCACACAAGACCTGGACAAATATTTTATAATATCTGAAAACTGGAGGCAATCTAAGTGCCCTTTAATTGGTGAATGGATAAGCAAATGGTGGTACATACATACAATGAAGTCTACTCAAATATAAGGGACAAACTAGTAATACAACAATATAAATGAATTTTAATCATTGTAACTAAGACACTATTAATGAGTATTAAGTATTAAGTGCCTACTTTTATAAGGACTTAAACTGGATATTTATAAATAAGTAGAGTGGAATGATTACTATTTTCCAACAACATCCCGTATAAACGTTAGACCCATGCAGAGGACCAGTAATAAATCTAGATTATTTTACCTTCGAGCAAAGCACCCAAAATGATAGCAGAGCTCTCCTAGCGTACACCCTTTCAATGGTAAAGAGTTAAATGGGGATTGGCAAAGATGCACAAGGTGGAGCTTTTAAACATTACAGAATAGAGCAGCCCAAAGTAGAACAATAATAGCTGATTATGTTTACCATGAGACGGCAGACTTATGGAGTTAACGTTTTCCACATGACCCCCTAACACAATATGGTTTGATTGGGATTTGTGTGAACTACAGTAAGAGAGCCTCTCAGTTTGGCCCGTGTTTAGGATCAATTGCCCACGTATGGTTTAGGGAACACTATGTGCGTTCTGAGGCTTATGGTCCCTCTTGTGTAGGTGAAGAAATAGCCTGAGAATATCTAGCACCATCAATCAGGTCCTCGGAAACTAGGGTAAATGGATTTCTCCTAAGTGAAACACTGACGTCAAACAATATGAAAAGGTAAATGAGTTCTGAGAGGGGAAAACCTGTTTTAGGGCACCTCTGGATGCTTTCCTTTGCACTCACATTGAATATGAGTACGTTGACTCACCAAATCCCTCACCAAAGCGTGAAGGAGCTAGCATTAATCTCATCCCGGATCTAAAACTGCCAAGCTAAAATTTGGCACCAGCGACTGCTTGACCTACTTTCCTTCCTTGCTTTGAGAGCACGTCCTCACCCTTTGAGGGGCTAATCATTTATTTGCCAAGAGATTAATTAGCTTTTCAGAGCCTCTGTGCTAGTTTATAGTCCCAAAATAGACCACTAGTCCCACTGCCCATTGCTTCTTAGGAGGACAGATTATAGGAGCGACAAAATTTGAGCAAGATATATTTGTCAGTGCCTGTATGCTTCTGGAAGATGTGACCTACAGCACCCTTAACTCAGATGGTCTCTCACAGGTTGCCTTATATATGCCCCTCCCCTCCTTCCTAGAAGATTCCTTGAGTAGGTTAAACCTCAGTTTCAAGGTAATGTGATGAGGCATTGTGATGTGGGAATCCATGTCCAGGTGCTGTAACCAGGCTTGGCTTTTAATCAGGATTCCACTGCTTTGATCAAGGTTACTTGTCTGGGTTATTTTTTTTTTTTCCTGATCTCTAAAATGTGGACTAATAATAGGCCTTATCTCCTAAGATTGTGGTGATGATCAAGTGATATAACGTATTAAACTGCTCACCCACAGAGTAAGTACTCTGTACATGGTAGCTGTTTGCATTGGAGTGGACCATTAAAGGCACAACATCCTCTCTGTTTAAGCTGTTGAGGCCTGGGAGGAAATTGGATCTGCCAGGACTGTCAGCTCCATAGAGTACGAGGAACATGGATGTGTTTCATCAAAATGTTGATCAAATTAGCAATCTAAATTTTGCACACTATACCCAAATGTTTAATACATACAGGGTCTGTCCAGAATGTATCCAGCTACATACTATGAAAAATAGAGACATTTATTGAAGAAGATACAAGAAACATTATACATAAGATGGGGACACCTCTGTCCCCTTCATAGTAGGCACCTTGGGACCTCACACAGTTCTCCCAGTCACCATCAGCTGCCCTGTCATATTTTCCTGAATCTCATCAACTGTCTGAAATCTCATTCCTTTCAAAGGTGATTTTACTTTTGGGAAAAGCCAGAAGTTGCAGGGTGCCAAATCTGGGCTGTAGGGGGGCTGAGCCACCTGAGTGATTTGATGTTTCACAAAAAAATTCTGCATAAGACGTGATGCATGAGACCCCCATCATGGGAGTATTGCTGTGATGAAGCTGCCAATCACCAGTTGCCCATAGCTGCGAACTTCTGAATCATCCAAATACTTTCTGTGGAGGAATATTCAAGCTTAATGCAAAATTTGAGGTAGATTCATTGCTCTGCTCACTCAGTCATTTTGATGTGATGACCACACAGTACACATGCTCACTCAATGGTGTCTACAGCCCACACCAGCTAGTACAGTGAAGTCATCATTGTTCGTGCATTCCAGTTCACTCTCCTTGGCTGCCAGGTTACACTGATGTTGTGCAGACTGTTCTATTACATTAACAATGGCTGGACTTTTTCTGGCAGACCTCATATAGCACTCTGTTTTCTATATGTATCTTGATGCTCCCATTCCCTTTGACGTCAGGGGAAAATCACAAATTTGTCCATTATTAAGGATAACTCAGTCTCTTTCCATTAAACAAGAAGTCTTTTTAGAGTCAACTTAGCATCTTTAAGGATAAGTGCTTAGTCTTTCAGGGTGATCTTCCCCTTTTCCTTTCCCAAGAGGCTATTTGTTGTACATGACCTCATGGCAATGAGGTGGCTGCTCTGTGAGTGGGTTCTTGGGCTCTCCACTAGATCCTCACTGGTGTTTCAGGCTGTCTCTGAATCTCATTTCTTAGTGCACTCTCATCCTGACTTCTAAACATTGAGTCCCAGGGCTCATGCTTCAAAAATCTTAATAGAAAGTTACTCCCTAGATTGCGTAACTTCAGTTACTCATCTAGCTCTAGTATCATGGCTTTAAATATTATGTGTGTGCTTATTATCCTAAATGTATACCTATAGTCCAGATCTCATCCTTAAACTCAAAAAAGGCAAAAAAAAAAAAAAAATTCCTGAGGACAAAGAAATTCAACAGAAAAATGTTGACCCAAAGCAAAAGAAAATGATTAACCACCATCTCAATATGAACTTTTAGAAATTCATTGCTTCAGTGGAATCTAAGAAGGAAAAACACAGCAGAAGTTAAAAAAAAAAAAGCTGAGGAAAGAAATGGCCAGATAATAGGAGGTGATAGCTAGATGACAGGAGGGGGTGAAGCATTCAATTGTGGTTAATTGAGAAGCAGGTAAGCAGCAGAGTGGCAAAAAAAACCATTTCAAAGCATAATGACTAAATTATAAGAAGCACAAGGAAGACTAAACATGACTGAAAGCACAATTATGGGCATAGAAATTAGAAATGAGAAAAGAAAAGGTGAAACAATAAAAGAAAGATATAAAAAGGATTATAGAGAAAATGTCAAATCCTGGAAGACATGCAAAATGATTAAGTCCTCTAAGGAGAAAAGCAAAACAATGGAACATACAAATATTTATAACCAAAAATTTGAAGTGTATTTTTCCTTAAAAAAATTAAAAGCCTACATTTTGGCTGCTCTGTCATAATCTAGGAAAACTTACTCAATAATGGTCAACACAATATCCTACTAAAATCATTGGGCTTTAAGCAGACACATTTTACCTCCTTGCACAACCATAAGAAGGATCACAACTAACATCAAAACAAAACACAACCAGAACTGCCAGAAAATCAAACTTTATGAAAGTCCAACAACCGAGGATTTAAAGAAGCCAAATTCATCCAAAGAGGTAGGAGGGGTGGAGATGGGGAGCCAAGGTGGAGAGGACACTGTATGGTGGTGACAAAGAGGTGGCAGTGAGGCAGTGGCAGCCAGCAGAGCAGTGGTCCCACATTCACATGTGGTAGATAAAACTGGGAAGGATACCTCAGGAGCAAGCAACCCCAGCCCCAGGCCAGACTGTGCAGCCCAGGGTTCCAGCACCAGGAAAATAAAACCTCATAACTTCTGGCTATAAAAACCAGTTGGAGTCGTGGTGGTGGAAGAAACTGCCAGTCTCTTGGGAAAGTCTGTTTAAAGGGCCTGCATGGTCTTGGAATGAATGCAAACCCACCCACTCTGGGAACCACCACTGGGGCAACAGCTAGAGGGGCACCAGTCACATACAGGAAGGGGGTGATGTGACCGGAAACAGGGTGAGTGCTAAGCAAGCCTCCAGCAGCCAGACAGTGGCACTGACCCCTGTCCGACCACTCCCCAACATGCAGAGTCACAAAGCAGTGAAGCGTGTTGCCCCACCCCAGTAAACACCTAAAGGCTCTGCCCCACACAACTTAACAGGTCCACGAAGACAGGGAGTGAAAACAGCTCTACTTAATACATGGAAACAAACACTGGGAGGCTGCCAAATCGAGAAAACAAAGAAATATGGCCCAAATGAAAGACCAGAACAAAACCTCAGAAAAAGAACTAAGTGAAATGGAGATAGCCCACCTATCAGATGCAGAGTTCAAAACAGTGGTGATAAGGATGCCCAGAGAATTCACTGAGTATGGCAAAAGCATAAGGGAAGATATGAAGGCTACACTCAGTGAAATAAAGAAAAATCCACAAGGAACCAACAGTGAAGGGAAGGAAGCTGGGGTTCAAATCAATGACTTGAAACATAAGGAAGAAATTAACAGTCAACCAGAACAGAATGAAAAAACAAGAATTAAAAAAAAAATGAAGAGAGAATAAGAAGACTCAGGGTCATCTCCAAAAGTGTCAATATCTGAATCATAGGGATGCCAGAAGAAGAGAAAGAGCAAAAAATTGAAAATTTATTTGAAAAAATAATGAAAGAAAACTTCCCTAATTTGGCAAAGGAGACAGACATGCAAGTTCAGGAAGCACAGAGAGTCCCAAACAAATTGGACCCAAAGAGGAGCATACCAAGACACATCATAATTAAAATGCCAAAGGTTGAAGATAAAGAGAAACTCTTAAAAGCAGCAAGAGAAAAAGAGACAGTCACCTACAAAGGAGTTCCCCTAAGACTATCAGCTGATTTCTCAAAAGAAACCTTACAAGCAAGAAGGGGCTGGAAAGAAGTATTCCAAGTCATGAAAATCAAGAACCTGCAACCAAGATCACTCTATCCAGCAAAGCTATAATTTAGAATGGAAGGGCAGATAAAGTGCTTCCCAGACAAGGTCAAGTTAAGGGAGTTCATCATCACCAAGCATTTATTAAATGGAATGTTATTTACAAAAAAGATCAAAACTATGAATATTAAAATGACAACAAACTCACAACTATCAACAACTGATTATAAAAAACAAAAACAAACTAAGCAAACAACTGGAACAGGAAGAGAAACATAGATTTGAATATCATTTGGAGGGTTATCAGTGGGGACTGGGAAGGGGAAGAATGGGTGGAAAGATACAGGGATTAAGAAGCATAATTGGGGACTTTTGGCCAAGATGGAGGTGTAGGTAGATACACTGTGCCTCCTTGCACAACCAAAAGAAAGACAAAAATAAATTTAAAAACAAAAACCAACCAGAACTGCAGAAAATCAAACTGTATGGAGGTCCGACAACCAAGGAGTTAAAGAAGAAACATTCATCCAGACAGGCAGGAGGAGTGGAGATGGGCAGCAAAGGTGGAGAGAACTTGAAGCAAGGCAGCAACTGGAGGATCAGGGCAGGCGGCAGCTGGTGGAGTGGTGGTCCCACATTTGCAAGCAGATAAACTGAGAGGAACAACTGGGGAGTGAGGCAGACTGCACAACCAGGGTTCCAGCTTAGGGAAATAAAGCTTCAAAACCCCTGACTGAAAAAACCTGTGGGTGTTGTGGCAGTGGGAGAAACTCCCAGCCTCACAGGAGAGCTCATTGGAGAGACCCACAGGGTCCAAGAATGTACACAAACCCACCTACCATGGAATCAGCACCAGAAAGTCCCAATTTGCTTGTGGGTAGTGGAGGAAGTGACTGAAAACTGGCCAAGAGCTAAGTGGCACTGTTTCCTCTTGTACCCCTCCCCCACATATGGTGCCACAACAAAGTGATGTGGATTGCCCCGACCTGGCAAATACCTAAGGCTCTGCCCCTTGCTACGTAACACTTGCACTGAGACAAAAAAAAAAAAAAAAAAAAAAAAAAAAAAAAAAAAAAAAAAAAAAAAAAAAAAAAAAAAAAAAAAAAAAAAAAAAAAAAAAAAAAAAAAAAAAAAAAAAAAAAAAAAAAAAAAAAAAAAAAAAAAAAAAAAAAAAAAAAAAAGGCCCAAATGAAAGAACATATCAAAGCTCCAGAAAAAAATACAACTTAGCAACAAAGAGATAGCCAACCTATCAGATGCACAGTTCAAAACACCGGTAATCAGGATGCTCACAGAATTAGTAGAGTAAGGTCACAAAATAGAGGAAAAAGTGAAGGCTATGAAAAGTGAAATAAAGGAAAATGCACAAGGAACCAACAGCAACAGGAAGGAAACTGGGACTCAAATAAATGGTTTGGAGCAGAAGGAAGAAAGCAACATTCAACCTGAACAGAATGAAGAAACAAGAATTCAAAAAAATGAGGAGAGGCTTAGGAAACTCCAGAACAACTTCAAATATTCCAACATCCCAGTCACAGGGGTGTCAGAAGGAGAAGAGGAAGAGAAAGAAATTGAAAACTTATTTGAAAAAAATAATGAAGGAGAACTTCCCCAATCTGGCAAAGGAAATAGACTTCCAGGAAGTCCAGGAAGCTCAGAGAGTCCCAAAGAAGTTGGACCCAAGGAGGAACACACCAAGGCACATCGTAATTACATTAGCCAAGATTAAAGATAAGGAGTCAATCTTAAAAGCAGCAAGAGAAAAGGAGATAGTTACATACAAAGGAATTCCCATAAGACTATCAGCTGATTTCTCAAAAACTTTGCAGGCAAGAAGAGACTGGCAAGAAGTATTCAAAGTGATGAAAAGCCAGGACCTACAACCTAGATTACTCTATTCAGCAAAGCTGTCATTTAGAATGGAAGAGCAGATAAAGTGCTTCCCAAATAAGGTAAAGCTAAAGGAGTTCATCATCACCAAGCTATTATTACAGGAAATGTTAAAGGGACTTATTTAAGAAAAAGAAGAAGGTCAAAACCATGAACAATTAAAAAGCAACAAACTCACAACTATGAACTGAACCTAAAAAAATATAAAAAACAAACTAAGGGAACAACTAGAACAAGAACAGAGTCACAGAGATAGAGATCACACGGAGGGTTATCAGCAGGGAAGGGGAGGGGGGAGAACTGGGGAAAAGGTACAGGGAAGAAGAAGCATAGATAGCAAGTACAGAATAGACAGAGGAGGTTAAGAACAGTACGGGAAATGGAGAAGCCAGAGAACTTACATGCACGACCCATGGACATGAAAGGAGGTGGATTGCTGGTGGGAGGGGGGTGCAGTGTAGAAGGGAATAAAGGAGGGAAATGGGACAACTGTGATAGCATAATCAATAAAATATATTAAAAAAGAAAAGAAAAAGCATAATTGATAGGAACAAAATAGGGAGATGTTAAGAACAGTGTAGGAAATGGAGAAGCTGAAGAACTTATATGCATGACCCATGGACATGAACTAACAGGGGGGACTGCTGGGGGAAAGAGGGGTACCAGGCAGAGGGGGCAAAGGAGGCAAAATTGGCATAACTGTAATTGCATAATCAGTAAAATATATTAAAAATTAAAAAATCATTGGGCTTTGAAAGATAGACTCTAACTTCTAGAAAAAAGCATGGGAGAAAATCCTCATGACTTTGGGTTAGATAAAGCATTCTTAGATAAAACACCAAAATCACATTTCAGAAAACATAAAATTGATAAACAAGACAATCAAATTTAAAATTTTTGTACTTCCTAAAACACCACTACATAAATGAAAAGACAAACCACAGAAAATATTTGGAAATCATGTATCTGATAAAGGACTTGTTTCAGAATATAGAAAACACTCACTAAGAAGACCCAATTTCAAAATGAGCAAATTAGTACATATCTCACCATAAAAGATATATGAATGACTAATAAACCCCTGAAAAGAAGTTCAGAATTATTAGTCATTAGGGAAATGTAAATCAAAATAACAATGAGGTAGCACTTCACATCCACTAACATGGCTATAATCAAAAGAGAGGCCGCGGTGACTGTTAGTGGGGATGTGGAGCAACTGGAACCCTCAGACAGCGCTGGTGGGGCTATAAAATGGTACAAGCACTTTGGAAAGCAGTTTGGCAATTTCTTGCAAAGGTAAATATAAACTAACCAGATGACCTGGCAATTCCGCTGCAGGGTATCTGCCCAAGAGAAATGAAAACATGTATCTACACCAAGGTTTGTATGCAATGCCCACGACACTGTTCATATAGCCTAAATGTAGAAACAGCCAAACTGTTCATCCACTGGTGAGTAAATAAACAAAATATAACCCACTCAATTCCCATTATTCGTGAATTCCACATTTGCAAATTTGCCTTCTTGCTAAAACTTGTTTGTAACCCCCAAATCAAGACGACAATTTCCTGGTCATTCTCAGACAGCGCATGTGCAGAGCAGGAGAAACTTTTCGTCGTCCAACAAACGTGCTCCCAGCTGAGGTTGAACAAAGTCCGCTTTGCCTGCTCGGTTCAGCTGTCTTACTTCACACAGTATCCTTTTGCAGTCTATTTGGTGCCATGTTTTTCACACGTTGTGCTTTTTGGTGATATTTTTGTTCAAAATAGGGTTCCTAACCGAGCGCGGGAAGGCTGCGATGAACTTCACTGAGAAAGTGCATGAGTAAGAGAAGCTTCGTTCACGCGCTAATTACAGCGCTGTTTGCCCTGAGACCAGTCTCAATGAATCCACGATGTATCAAATGACAAAGGTGGCATCTCCATTTGGTGAAGTAAAGATACTTTTTTATATAGACCATTTTCACCTGGGGTGTAAGTGGATATTTTCTTTACAATGGTAAAATTGTTTTACAGCCTTGAATCTGGGAAGGTCTTTCTAACCATGACTCAAAATTCAGGTGCCACTAGAAAGAGCGCTGAGTTTGGCTATATACAAATCTAAACCCTCTTCAAGTAAAAGAAACCACAATCAAGGACAAATAGTAAACTGAGAAAAAATATTTTCAACCCATATTAGAGATAGAAGAGGTTTAATCCCTGCGCTCATCAACTAACTACATAAAGGGCTGCTAGAAATTAAGACGAAGTGAAAAAACTTGATAGAAAAGTGGGTGAAGAACAAGAGCAGAGTCCAAAGGAAAGAGGAAAGAAGACAAATGCCTCTTACTGTGAAAAGATGTTGACCTTCACTGCTCACTCGTGCTGAGAGAAACACGGATGTAAACTACCCTGAGACTCTCTCTCCTCTATCAGATTGTCAAAGGCCCAGCCGTTCAACAACACCGCCTCTTGGAGAGGCCTGTGGAAATGCATGCTGTCTTGCCCTGTGCTGATGGAACACCGAATGATCAATTCTCCCAAAGGGCAATTTGGCAACATCTAGCACAATCGCAAGCCCATCTACCCTTTGACTCGGCAATCCTGCTTTTGAGAATTTATCCTAATGAAACACGTGCAAATGGATAAAATAATGAATGTATATCCATCATTACAGCATTATTTCAATAGGAAAGGGACCTAACAAACTATGGCCCATCCACAAATACAATGTGCAAACAAACAAAACAAATGAAAAAACTCTATGAACTCATTTGGAAAGATCTCCAAGATATATTGTTGGGATTTTTTTTATTGTTTCATTAGATTTAATGCTGACTTTAGACTTAGGGTTTGTCAGTTACATACACTTTAAACTTTCTTTACAGCTCTTGACCCGTCTAGCACAGTGCATCAAATCTGCCACTGCAAGGTGAATTGCATTAGGAAAGAAGTCAGAATTAGAAAACCACTGAGTTACAGTTAGGGTGAAAAAGAGAGAGAGAAGCACCCGGCTGGAAATGATAAAGCACTAACACGCTGAGGTAAGGCAAGCTCAGCACCTGCTCGCTGGAGGGGTTTTTATGTCATCCACGTAGTTGGGCTTTCTTTCGTGCTCTTGTTCACAGCTCATCCTGCTAGATGATATTCACAGAAGCACACGCTTAGTGAGATGTTCTGTATTTCTTCTAAGGGGCCAAACTGGACGTTGCCAATCATTGACTCCGAATTAAATCTTTATCACTGATTCAACGTAAGTCCGTAGATACTCTCCTCCAGTTCTCAAGCATGATTCAGATTCTTTGCCTGTCAGCTAGCTGGTTGATAAACATCTTTGTGGTGGGAGTCCTGGGCTTTGACGTCAGTAATCTTCTGGACGTTACTTTTGTTTCCTGGAGCAAGCTCCGAGGGCTGCTTCCAGTCAGAACTGCTTCCATCTGCTGGTTTCCACGTGTGACGTTTGCTTGCTGTCGTCCTGTGTCCTTTTCCTTGCTCTTGCTCAATGTTTCTCAAACTCAGTAGTCTAGGAAAATGCGGAAGGTGCCACCATGGCCGTTACTCCCTTGAAAAACAGGCAGCTCATCTCACAGGACAAGATCGGCCACACCGCCCACTGCCGAGGCCCCTAACTACGCCCCTGTCCGTTCCCAGGTAAGGTCTTGCTGCCCCAGAAATCCATACGTGAAGGGGCTTAGGTTTCTGCACCTCCCATGGACCCGGAAACTCATAGTTGCATAGTGATTTCAGGGTATGCTGTTAAGTGAAAAGCAAATTTGGAAGAAGGAATATAATGTGCTAGCCTTTGCAAAATAAAGGAGTTGAAAACAAGAATACACACTTGTATCTGCATAGGAAAATGCTGGGATAGGGTACCAGAAACTCATGGGTGAATGGCAGGGTGGAAATAGGGTGGACAGGAACGAAGGCAGAGCAAGACCTCGGCCTGCGCCACTTTGTGTAATTTCCACTTCTGAACCATGAATGAATTAGCCACTGAAAAAAATTTTAAATTACACTATGACATGTTCATTGTATTAAATCTATACAGCAGTTAAAAGAACAAACTAGATTTATATGTATGAGCAAGTGGATATCTGTCAAAAGCAATGTACAGTAAAAAAAACTTGCAGAGAGATACAAACAGTGGTATATTATTTATGTACAAAAATTGGACACACCCGAAACATCCTATGTATTTCTATAGGTGCATTTATATGTAGGAAATCTATAAGTTCATGCACTCACAAGGTCACATAAATTTCTTGGTATGACTATCCCTGAGAAAGAAGGGAAGATGTTGGAATGGGGAGGGGGGTGGAATCAAAGGGAAAGTATCAGTAAATGTTAATTATTTTACACAATAGTATTGAGCAATTATTTAGGGATATGCTGAATGTTTTTGAGCAAAATAATAGCATTATTTGAACTGTCCTTGGGAAGACGGATTTTATAGCCCACTGTAGGATAGATTAAGGAGAAACTGAGAGAAGAGGCATCAGTTAGGAGATGCCTGATACAGACCAATGATACGGACGAGAAATAACGAAGACCTGTGCTAGGTGGAAAGGGGGGACAATGATGGCAGGCAGAATCACGCCTCTCCTAAGCTCCGAACACAGTGAGTGTGTTCTATTACACAACAAGGGGGATTGTTACAGATGGAATTGAGGTGCTAATCAGCTGATCGCAGAAGCAATGGGTGAATCCAATGTCATCACAAGGACCCTTAAATTGGGAAGAGGGAGGCAGAAGAGACTCAACAGACCATTGCTGGGTTTGAGATGGATGGGAGCCTAGGAATGCAACAGCCACGAGAAGCTGGAACAGGTAAGAAAACAAGTTTCTGCCCTGGAGCCTCCGCAAGGGCTGGAGCCCTGCTGATGCTGATCTGAGTTCTTGTGAGGCCAGTTTTAGACTTCTGACCTTTAGAACTGTAAGATAAAGTCACGCTGCTTTAGGCAACTAAGTTGGTGGTGGTTTGTTGTCTTAGTGTTCGACAAAGGCATCTTATAGTCAGAAATAATGATTCTGGAACTCTTTTTTTTTTTTTTAAGATTTTATTTATTTTTAGAGAGAAAGGAACAGAGGGAGAAAGTGAGGCAGAGAAACATCAATGTGTGAGAGACCTGTGGCTGCCTCTCACACACGCCCCTCGCTGGGGACCTGGCCAGCAATCCAGGCATGTGCCCTGTTGGGGAATTGAACTGACAACCTTTTGGTTCACAGACCAGCACTCAGTCCACTGAGCCACACCAGCCAGGGCAAGATTCTGGAAATCTTATTGGATGTCCAGGTATATGTCCAGGAGGAAAATAAAATGTGCGTCTGGGTTTGGGGAAAGAGACTGGAACTAGAAAGAGATAGCTGAAGCTCTGGAAGACAAGGAAACAAGGACAAAAGCAGGTAATTTGAAGAAAGAACCCCAGGGAACACCCGTACTCGGGGGCCAAGAGGAGAAAGCAGAGATGGAGTGGTAAGAGAGGTGCCAGCTGAGCAGAACCGCACCACATCGGAACCCAGGAAAGAGTTTCAAGAGCCTGGGAGAAGGAAGCAGATAATAGTTTTAAATGCTTCAGAAATTAAAAAAATTAATAAAACCAAAACCCCAAAAAACCTACTTTGCACATTGGTAGTTTTTAAACAACCCCCACCGACCTTCAGAGCCCAGCACTGCCCCGGATCACTTCGATCAGAATCTCTGAGCCCGAGGACCAAAGCTCAGGTGACTTTAACGTGCAGGTAGGCAGGAGAACCAGGCAGTGCCATCAGTGAGTGGGCCTTTTCCGGTCACCCAGGAACTGACACTAGGACCTCAGCTGAAAACTGTGGCCTCTAGTTCTCCCCCATGAGAGGCACTGACAACTGAGACTAGACACCCACCCATTGGTGGTGGGAGCAGAAGTGCAGTATCTGTGAGGGGAGCGTTCCTCTCCCTGAACCTGAGAGAGAGGAGGTCCCGAAGAATCACTTGTGAAATATAGGGGCGCGAGCAATAGAAAAAAATACCTTATTCCCACTCTTTCTTCTGCTTAGGGAAGGGCTTGCGAATCTGTCCCCGCACCCACCTGAGCAGTGGCCGAGAATGGAAATGGCAGGCTTTTCTCCTGTGGAGCCAAAAATTGCTTGGGAAGTTGCTTATGGGGGCGGGGGAGAAGAGGTTCGTGAATGGGGCATATCTGCCCAAGCATCACCTCCTGGAGGAGGTTTCTGTGGTCCCTCCGTGTAGGTGAGCCCCTTGTCCCCTATTCTCCTGAACTGTTTTCTTTTGGAGTGTGTATCTCATTGTGATTATTTGTCCATTTCTTCTTCTAGACTGAGCCATGTCATTTTTTTGTTTTTGTTTTTTAATGTTATTCATTGTATTGGTTTGGCCAAAAACTCCATATTTTTTCCATAAAAATAAAAGACAGATTTTTCATTTTCACCAATAACTTTATTGACTTGGATAATTTGAGTATGTCAGCTATCTCCCACGTGGTAGAACATTGTTCTTAATTAATGTCTCGATTTCATCGCTATCAACTTGAACTGGTCTCCCCGACGACCACGGAGCATCATGCTGCCAGACAGGTCCAGCACACAGCTTCCCAAAGCACTTTGGACACGTTTGACCAGTCACAGCACCTTCTCCCTACACTGCACAAATCTAGTTTTGCATTTCAGTTGTGTTTTTGCCTTTTTTGAAATAATAAAGTATAATATGCTGAAAAGCGTATTTTCTTTCATCTTCAATATTAAAATGGCTACACAAAAATTCACCAATTTTGATGTTTGTTTTTAATGCATGCTGATACAACAGCTGTCACAGTACAATCTAACAATTCTTTTTGAATGAAGTTAAGGAAAATTAAGTGCTACTAGAGCCATCTAATGGAAAAGAACAAACAAACTTTGTGGCTAACCCAGCATCTCTACCTGGCCCGAAGTAAGCATTTGCTAAATGTAATAGGATAAATGGATGATTTTTAAAAAGAAAAGGAGATCTTCTATTTTGATAAAAAAAATTACATACAAAAGTACAAATATATGAACAGTATAAGCATTAAAAATTGGAGATATGCATAAAACATTAATCCTAATTTCATTTTAGACTTAGGATTTCAAGTTATTTTCATTTTCTTATAAAATTTCTACAAAGATGTTTCCCAGTCAGAAACGAGGGGATCAACGATGTAGAATACAGCCACAGGGGACATATGTTCATGTTTGGGTCCTGGGCTCAAAGAACTGGGCCTGAGTTTCCTCTGCTACTTACCGCCTGTGTGACCTGGGGCAAGTGTCCTCACCTGTAAGTGGGGATAGCCAAAGAGGATTTAGTGGGAGAATACATGTAGCACCCAGTACTGAATGACTGCTTCAGCTAGTATTACTTTGGGGGAAAATACCACTTTTTCCTCGGAATTGTAATGAGTTTCTACTGAAAATGTGCATATAAATTCATCCCGTTGTAGTTAGCATTTAAATGCTAACCTTCAGCTTCACTTAAAATGTAAAATAATATAGTGGATGACCAGCAGGTGGCAGCATATCATAGTTTCTTCACAGCATTGGACCAGCCATGGTATCCTTGCTGGACAATTTATTAGAATTTGTTTTCGAAGGAAGAAAGGAAGTTTAGAGTTTATCTAATTCGACTCCTTCAATTTACATATATGGAAGTCTGGAGACGAAGTAAAAACAGAGCTCAATCTATTCATCTGCCAGGAAAGGATGGTGCGGGGGTGGGGGTGGGGGCCGCCATCTCGCTGTATGCTTTGCACCGAATGTGGGTTATTTCCAGGATACCCTTTTATCTCGTCAAGTCAACTTACACTATGTGGAAGGAAACATTTTCTAGTTCTCAGGTGGAAATATCAGTTCCGGGAATAAAGAATGTATTTCTTATCCATGCAAAGTAAATGTTTGATGAATCTCAAAATATGGAGATTTCCCTCCATCACCTCTTTTTAAAAATTTTATTTATTTACTTTCTTACTAATTTCCAGTTGACAGAAGCACTGCCTATCATTGTAACATTGGATCCTCACAATCAGGGGCGGTCTGTACAATTTCTATTGTACAGACTGGGGAAGAGAGGCTCAGAGAGGAAAAGGCCCTTATAAGCAGGGAGCGTGAATTCAAATCCGGGTTATTTGTTCATTCCTTTGTTCATTCATTGGAAACAAGCATTTATTAAGTTTCCGATATGTACCGGTCTACACTAACTGCTGGAGATGCATAGACTAATGGGGAATATACCTCCCAAAGGTCTCAATGTCTGTCCTCACAGGGCTCTAGTGTCTGAACTGCACGACACAGCGTTCCTGCCTCTTCTCACCGTATAGACACCCGCACGGTGCCCGGCACAGATGGTGGGTAACCAACAAATATGTTACACAGAGTGGCCTCAGCACAGCCCCGACGGCCTTCAAGGCCACTGAATTGCAATGAAGGTTTTACCATTAGTCAAATATCATGAGCTCGGAACGATTTTATTAACTATCTAAAGATCTGTTAATAAACTATACTCTCTTCTGCTACTCAAAGCACTTAGGGGCTGCAGGATGTTCATGCAGCCAACGAAGTCTTTGCGTTCTGAATTACAGCCAGAGCTCTTTCAAAACGCCGGAGAAGAGCTGGGTCCACGTGGCATCAGTTGGATCGCTAGATGGCAGTAGCGGCACACGCTGTTTCCAGGCTCTCGTAGCTCTCAGCTTTAGAAGGGAAGGGGCCTTCAGGAGTCGTTGGTCCGTTCCTCCCCACGTCACAGACAGGAAAGCTGAGGCCTCCAAAGGGAAAGACACTGGCCAAGGCCAGGTAGCTTCACTGGCCAAACAATCTAAATGGACAGAAGTGTATACAGGTCGCTGACTTTTGTAAGTTAATAGTTGCAGAAATTTTCCTTATGGATCCATTAAAAAACTACTTCACATGCTTGGTGTAAAATTTATTTTGGCAAAAGAAGCAGCAGTACAAAAGAATGAGAATGAGGTTAAAGCAAATCTGCCTCCTACCCTGACCCCTTACTCCCTCCCTGAGGTGTCTTCCCAGAGGCTCCATTGCTATCAGCTCTTCAATAACTATCCAGAGACAGATTTCATTAAACACACCCACAGCCGAGTGTGTGTGTGTGTGTGTGTGTGTGTGTGTGTGATCAGACGGATATAACGTGTGCGTGGAGCATAAACTAATATGAATGAAAGCTGCGGACCTCAGGAAAATGCCTCCTTCACTCTCCCAACCGCCCCTGAAAAAAGAAAAAAGAAGCCCGTGAAGTAGTTTCCAAACTCTGGAGTGGCTTTATTTTTACCACTTCTCTGTTGATTTAACAGATTAAAACTCTGCCAGCGGCACCTGTAGTGTCAATCTGGGCAAATCCTGCCTTCTGAAGCTCTCCCTGCTATAATTAAATTACTGTAAATACAATTAGAAGGCCCCTCTAGGTGGTCTGTGTGACACCAGCCCCCAAGGAATTGTCTTAAGATATCTGAACCAAAAGTAAAGAGCAAAGTGGCGGAATCCCCTTAATCTTCGGGGGCCAAGCCTTTGAGGATTTCTGGCCGTGGAATAACAGGCAGTCGGTTTTAGCCCTAGCGGCACTTTCAGGAGATATTTTTCTCAACCATCACTGGCCTTCAGGGTCAGTGTGGGGGCCTCCGGCCTCTGCTGCCAGCTTCCGGCCCCCCTCCCAGTCTCCACCAGTGATCTATGAATTCTGCTTCCCATCTGGAAGAGAAGAGTCCGGGTGGTTAGTACTTTGCATCCAACACCTTTCTCGTAGTGTCGGGAGCTGTGTTGCTATGTGGTCCACGTGTGTTGCTCAACAAGCTTAAACTTTGCATAGCCCGTGCTAAACTAATTTGCGTCAATTTGTCTACATCATGCCAACAATCGTTGTGAGAGTCTTGAATAGAACATACAAGGCTGCTGATAAAGGCCCTGGAGCAGATGCCGCCAGCCATTCTGCGGGGCCTCGCTGTCCTAGTTCCTCACCATGGTTTCTTCATATCCTAGTGACAATGTTAGTTTTTCCACCCTGGGGTTAAAACTTTTTTTTTTCTTAAACAATAGACAGCCTTATACAACTGGCACTCCAACTGATTTTTTTTTTTAAGACCTGGCTGTGGCTGAATTCTAGCCCAGTGTTTGTTTCCTAACCACTTTTTCTTTCTTTCTTTCTTTCCTTCTTTTTTTTTTTTTTTTTTTTTTGGCAAGTTTTAGAGAAAGCAAGTGGAATTAAGTTTTTTAGAAAGATTTTGTACAACTGTACCAGGCGCTTTCTACTTATCTGTCATTGTGTTGAGCTAAACTTTTAAGCCTAAGAAGTGATCATTTTTTATGGAAAGACATATTTTTGGTAAGTAAGAAAGTAGCATGTAGGACCAAAGACAGTAGAAGCAAGCCAGCCAAATCAAGTCATTTGTGCTGTATGAACCATGGGAAGTAATCTCACATTTAGAAGAAACTTCCATTGTTTTTCAAAGCCAGGTCTGGAAATACACAGATCCAGTGAGTTCAGGGAATGCACCAGAGACCCTACGGGAGCTAATTGAATCTCACACTTAGTCCGTGGTTTACCCACCTGTTTGTGGGTTTTGTCATTTTTGTAATGCTTCTCCTCACATTTACCCATTAGTGATCTAAAAACTACACTGAGAGCCCTGTCTGCTGTGGCTCAATTGGTTGGGCATCGTCCCACAAAGCAAAAGGTTGTGGGTTCAATTCTCAGTCAGGGCACATGGCTGGGCTGAGAGTTTGGTCCCTGGTTGGAGTACATGCGAGCAGCAACTGGTAGATATTTCTCTCTCGCATCGATGTTTCTCTCCCTCTGCCTCCCTCCTTTCTCCTCTCTCTAAAGAAAACAAAAACCACCCTGAGAAAACAGATGAATGTCCAAATGCTTGCAGTCAAGTGTTGCAACAATACGTCTGTGTAGGAACAACTGGTAATAATTTATTCAACAAGTGATTACTGCCTACTATGTGCCAGGCACCCTTCCAGGTACCAGGTGCAATGTACCACTCTTTCTGATGAATGAAGCAGAAATTTTATTTGCAAGCTCCTCAAAGATTATTACAAAGTATTCTTTAAAAAGTGTTCCAAATTAAATCAAAGGCATGTCATCAAAGTAAAACATGTATGACAGAAAGAATTTTTAGGTTGTAATATTGTCACATTTTGTTTTAAATCATTTGCCCTGTTTTATAGGTCACATTTTAAACATTGTTTAAAAGCATGAGATAATGTAGTATTTTTTAAAAAAAAAAAAAGTACAGCCACAACCTTAAACTAGAGGAATTTAAGAAGGTAAAGATCAAATCTTCACATACCAGACAGGGCAGAGCAATACACCGCAAAGCATCAATCTTTCCAAACACGTTTGCTAAGAAATGGCTCGCATGTTTGTGTTAAAAATAAAACCATATTCTCATTTAGAAAAACAAAGACATTATTTAATTAGTAAAGCCTGCTCCCCCCAGTTTTGTACTTGCTTGTCTTCATTTAGAAATTGTAAATTCATGAGAAAACAAGTTTTGTTATAGTATAAAAATCTTCGGAACAACAAATCACCAATATTTACTTTCTAAAAATATAAATGTTTTTCTCCCTAAAGTGTAAACATCCAGTAAATAAAATATACATGATGTTCCAGGTATAGAAATAACCAATTCACATATGCAAGAGATGTATTTTTCATAGATTTGATGATAAGGTTTTTGTCGTAAAGCATTCCACCAAAAGAACCAGGTCATTACTATTTAAAAGTGTTCTCCTTTACTCAGTTTTCTCGTTTGAACTGACCCATCGATTTCTGTAGAATTTTGGCTATAGTACTAGGCCATAGGAAATGTCCGAAGTACCTAAAAGTCATTTCCTGAGCCGTGGAGGTAGTCCCTTGTCCCTGTGCTTGAAGGCGGTCCTCAGAGAACTTCCCCAAGGCATTCAGAACAAAGCCCAGGGTCTGGGCTCCGAGAAGGGGCTACTTCCGGCGGGAGCTTGGACAAGCAGGGCACCCTTGCAGGCACTCTGATGCAGTGCTGTTCTGCCCAAGACCTTGACCCTCTCCACACCCCCAGTCTGAGCTGCTCTACCAGGTGGGTGCTGGGCTCCCAGGGTGGGTGGACTGGGCTGGGCTCAGCCTGGAGACCATCATCCCTTATTTATACTCCCTCTGGGCTGGTTTATTTTCCTGAGATCCTTAAAAAACAACCTGCAATGGTGTTAGGAGCCGAATTGCTTCCCCCAAACTTTTACGTTCAAGTCCTAACCCAATACCTGAGGATGCGGCTGTATTTGGAGAGAGGGCCTTTCGAGAAGAGATAAATTACAATACAACCGGGGTCCTTGCAGGAAGATGACATTAGGGCACAGACAACACAGAGGGACAACCCTGTGGAGACAGACAAGGAGCAGACGGCCATCTACAAGCCAAGGAGAGAGGCCTCAGAAGGAACCAACCCTACTGATACCTCGACCTAGCCTCCATACAGTGAGAAAAACAAATCTCCGGTTTAACCCACGCAGTCTGCGGTATTTGCTACAGCAGCCCTAACAAACTATTCCAGAAAGAAACACTATTATTCCCATTTTAGAGCTGAGGCAATGCCAACATTTGGGAAAGTGAAGCTGTTTGTAGAACTCTTTCGTCAAGTCTGTAGGGCTCTGGTTCACATGGTGCTCGAACACCAAAACCCGAGCTTCTCCCAGCGAGGCTTCGTAAACCCAGGAAGCAGCTGGGATGCAGCGTGATGGCACAGGGCAGAACTTGTTACTAAAAAGGAAGGCAAGGGTGGAAGGACTTGTTTGCGCTCCTCAATGTGACCAGATATGGAGACATTTTTGGTATCTGAGATTTTATAAATATTGTCCAGGCTTCCAGGAAAGGTTTAGAAAAGAGAGAGAGAGAAGAGAACTGGATGGATTTCTTTTTCCATCTTAATCAGTGTTCATGTGACCACCAGAAACAAAAACCTAATCTCTCTGCTTAATCAGAAAAGGTCAGTGGCCCTGGCCAGTGTGGCTCAGTTGGTTAGAGCATCGTCCCGTAATCGAGGGTTGGATTCCCAGTCAGGGTGCATACCTGGGTTGCGGGTTCGGTCCCCAGTCGGGGCAAGTGCAAAAGGGCAACCGATCCATGTTTCTCTCCCGCATTGATGTTTCTCTCCCGTCCTCTTTCTCAAAAATCAATAAGCATATCCTCGGGTGAAGATAAAAAAAAGAAAAAGAAAAAGAAAAAAGGTCAATGCTTGGGATGGATATGGGGGCATCTCATGGCCTCCAAGGGCAGGAGATGCTCGGAAAGGACCAGAAGCTGGTCGGGGTTCCTGAGTCTACCGATCTGCCCTCCCTTGCCCTTGCTCCCCCCACGAGTGGGTCTGCCTGGCCTCTCCGGGCAGCTCCCTCGCACTCTCAGTCCTCGGAAGGGCCTGATGCTGGGCAGGAAGCTCTGTGACAGAGCTCGCTGCCCTCCGCCGGGCACTGCAGGAGCCGCCAGGAGTGCATGGATTTGGCCACCAAGGACTCTGCTTTGTGCTTCAGCTGAGGTGGGGTCCACGCACCTCAGTGACCCAAACTGGAAGCCTCTGGAAAACAGATGAGCGAGAGAGAGAACGAGGCCTTGCACACACCGCTGTAGGTGGGTGCATGCTCTTTGGGAAACCACTTGCCACTAGCTGCTCTGTTGGAAATATCCATACCCTGTGGGTCAGCATTTCCACTCGTGGGTGTACAGCCCACAGAGGCGAGCCCCAAACCATTGGGACACGGACGCAAGACTGCTCATAGGAATATTATTGGTAAGAGCCCCAACCTGGAAGCAACTGGAATGTCTGTCAGCTGTGGAAGGAATAAATAAATCGTGGTAGTCACAGTATGGAGGTGAACACATCACAGGGAGACACAAAGGCAAAACCTCCCTGGAGAATTCCTCCTGTAGGCTTCCACATACACAAAGTTCAAAAATAAGCAAGTGGAAATCACTGTGTCTAGGGGCGCACAGTAGGATGGTAAGAGTATAGAAAGCTGGAAGTGAGTATGGTAGAAGACAGTGGTTGTCCGTGGGTGGGCGGGTGGAAAGGGGGTGGTTTTCAACTGGAAAGAAGTGTGAGGGAGGGCTCTCAGAGTTCCAGCAGTTCCGTTCTCCTCTTGTGACCGAGTTTCACAGCCAGGCCCTCGGTTTTGACGACTCATTAAGCTGAACCTCTGCGCTTCGGGACTCCCTGCAGGTGTGTTCTTCCCCACCCTCCCCTTCCCCTTCCCCCCAGCCCGCGCGCATTCTCCCACACCTATTACCAGGACTAGAACTGGAATCTGGTCCCCCTGGTCCTTACACGGTGTTGGCCCTCAGCCATAGTCTTGGGACCCTGTGTCCAGCCTTCTTTACCTAAATTTCCTCTGCCTCTAGGTTTGGAGCTCTCACCCTGAGTCCACGAGTCCACCCTCCAGAGTCTGCCCAGGCCCGGACGCTGTGTGTCAGACTGTGTGCACGTGCGCCCTTTTCTGGGGGTGGTTCCGTTGCCCTCTCAGGGTTCCTAGAGCGATCCGCGTTCCAGAACAGGTTGAGAACCACGACCGGAAGCCACCAGGCTGGCTTCCAGGAACGAACAGGCGGATCACCGCACGCCAGGCCTCGAACCAGGGTCTGGGGGAGCGCAGGGCTGCGTGACCGCCCGTGCACTCCGGGTCCGCGCGGTCCTGGCTCCGGTTCCGGGTTCCCACCTCAGCCCGGCGTGCGGCGCCTCGGGCAGGGGACAGGGCTGCAGGGCACGGGTGCCGCTGAGAAGCCTCTGCGTGCGGGCGGCGTGGCCGCGAGGCAGGCGGAGGCGGGCAGGGCACCCAAAGAGCGTCTGCCTCCGCCTGAGGGTGGGAGGGACGCTCAGGCAGGAGTCCAGACGCTGCTCAGGGGCCCGCCCGCCAGCCCTGCGCAGTTCGGGGAGCCTGTGAGCTCCGTCGTCCGTGCTTCCCTCCCTCCGCCGGCCACTCCCAAGGGCGGTCAACTGGCAGATCCTGCACCTGCCGGCTGACCGGCCCTTGGGTGACTGGCTATCGCCTTTCATTGGCCAGGATTGGGTGACTCTCTGAGCCCTGCAGGGGTCGAACCTGGGGCAGCCGCTGGGGACCAGAGGTTTTGCGGGGTGACAGATTCCAGGCGGTCCTGGACCTGCTGGACCTGCAGCTCTTCCCAGACCACACGCTCCCAGCCCCGGGCGGGGACCGTGGCCGATTCCACCCGGGGACACCTGACCGCCCAGCCGGCCCGGCATCGCTGCATGTGCTGGCTGCCGGCACCCACACTGTCACCCCAGAAAAGCTGGGGGGCGGGGCCTGGCGAGGAGTGGGCGGGGCCTGGGTCACGGGCGGGTCGGCCCCAGGCAGCTGTCCAGCCATATTTCCACGAACCTTCCCTGCTCTCTGGTCCTGAGAAGTCAGTGGTGAACAATGTGCCGGCGGCCCAGTTGGGAGAGACAGACAGTAAACACACACTCGCAAATATATAATCATGTAATTACAAGTTGTGAGAAGTGTTGTGAAAGGAAAATACAGGGGACTATGTGAGCCTCCTGGGCGGACATCCCTCCGGAAGCTGCCTAGTCAGATACAGACCTCAGTCCTGGCGCTGCCGCTTGCAAGCTGGATGTCCTGAGCAAGATGGGTGGTCAAGCCGGGTCATGAACTCTTGGGTCAGAAGGGAGACTGTGAACTCACTCTCAGGGACTTCCACCGGGTGGTGCAGAAAGGCGGAGCCTTGGCAGCCTCCGGGAATGCGGGTTTGTGTTTGTTTACACAGCAACACCCTGTGCCCCCGCTGCCACGATCTGAGTGCTTGCATCCCCCCCCCGCCCCGCCCCACGCCACTCCGTGTTCGCAGGTTGAAATCCTGATGCCTAACGTGATTGCAATCTGAGGTGGGCACTGGGGAGGTGATTCGGTCATGAGGGAGGCGCCCTCAGGAAAGAGATTAGCACCTTTATGAAAGAGGCCAGCGAGAGCTCCCTGCCCGCTTCACCCATGCGAGCGAGCGGCCAGGGTCCTCGTCCACCCAGGTGGGCACCCTGACCCCGGATGCCCAGCCTCCAGAGCTGTGAGAAATCAGTCTCTGTTGTTTAGAAGCCACCCAGTCTGTGGTACTTTATTATAGCAGCCTGAATGGACTAAGACACCCTCCTTGGAGGAACCTGTCTGACCTTTGTCCAGAACCTAAACTGGATTAAAATACTGGCTAAGTGATCCCATAGGGCCCTGAGCTTCGTTTCCAAGTCCACGTCGCACTGTCTTGTAGTTTCTCATGGGCCTTTTTCAGCAGCTCTAGGTTTCCAGAATCATGGATTATGTTTCCGTCATCTCTCTTTCTAACCGCCAGCAGGATCTTTATCATCAGCATCGTCATCATCACCGTCGTGATCGTAGCTAACGCTTCAGGCTTTCCGTGTGCTCTGCGCTGCTCTACCTCCTTTACGTGTGTTCATTCATTCGTCTTAGTGTGCTGGCCCACTGTAGCAACATAAGGAAGTGTTGAGTGAATAAATAAATAGGCACAAAGGAAGGGGAAAAATCACTAATTATTTTTTTTCTAGGATCTATTGGAAAGCCTCACAGAGGAGGTGACTTTGAGGTGGATTTTGAAAGCTGAGTGCACCAAGTGGAGAAGTTGGGATATATCAATCTGGAGTAGCTGGGGCAGGTATTAGGGAGCACGAGGGAAAGGCGATTCGGCGAGTGTGGCTGGGTTCCGGGCGCAGGGGTGAGGACATGGGTGGAGAATACTAGGCCTGGAACAGCACTTACTTGGATCTGCATAACTCTAGGCGTACTTGTTAAGAAGGAAGGGTTTTCAGTTTTGTTTTGTTTTAATTTAAAAAATTTTTTGATTTATTTATTTAGAGAGAGGGGAGGGGAGAGAGAAGGAGAGGGAGAGAAACATCCATGTGTGGTTGCCTCTCACGTGGACCCCAATGGGGACCTGGGCCACAACCCAGGCATGTGCCCTGACCAGGAATTGAACCCGTGACCCTTTGGTTCTCAGCCTGCGCTCAATCCCCCGAAGTACACCAGGTGGGGCTTTGTGTTGTTTTCTAATTTGCCACAAGCATCTGACATCTAGAGCAGTGTTCTCTAAAGAAGGGGGCAACTTGCGTGCCTTCCAGGTTTGTGCTAAGTTATCTTCAGGAGGTATGGGGAGAAAGTACTGGAATTTCTATTTTCATTTTTATCTTACCCACCCATTTCTGTTTTGGTAAAATATTTACAACACTGCTGAACAGTACTGTCCAGTAGATCCTTTGTGATGAGGGACATGTTTTATATCAGCACTTGAAATGTAACCAGTACAGCGGAGGGACTGAATTTTTTAAGATTTAAAGATAAATAGCTGCATGTGGTTAGTGACCGCTATACTGGATGGCAGCGCAGGTTTAGACTGTCCGTTCATACTGTGGTTTATGTGTAGAAATCGATACATACACGAAAAATTAGGGACATGCAGCCCACGTTGTTACTGATAACATAGGCAGTTAGGAATGTCTGCAGACCACTGGTCCACAGACCGAAGTCGAAGTGCAAAGCTGGAGCAAAGTGCTGAAAAAGTGTGGAGATGGCGCAGCCCGGGGAGTCAGTGAGAGATGTCTCAGACTTTTAAACACCTCACGATTGGAAGGGGTCTTTTAGGTCCTTAGTTTTCCTGAAGAAAGTAAGCCTTGGGCCAAGAGAGGAGAGACAGAGACTCATAGCTTAAATCTCACTTGAGCGGACAGGCCTCCTCTGACCAGCCTTTCTGACCAGCCTACCGCCTCAGCCCATTATTGTCTGTCCAGCACTTTTCCAATTCATGATGATGTGATTGTCTGTTCACTTGCTTACTCTCTGTCTCCTCCCAACAACTAGCCTGTAAGCTCTCTGGAGACAGTACCCCTGGGCCTGGCATACAATAAGCGCTGAAAAGGTATGTGCCCAGTAAATGTGGTGGGGGATCGGGGTGGGGCTTACACCGGGACTAATGAGAAATCGGGCTAGGCACAGACTGGGAGAGGGCAGAGGGGTTGATAAAGGGCCTCAAGGCCTCTCTCAGCAGCCAGGGCCATGGCCGGCCCAGCAGCGAGCACCCCATGCGAGCACTTGGGCACTCTCTTGAGACTGGAAGGGCCTTCTGCCAAAACTCCGTGCGACTCCTCCACCCATGAGTGGGTTTGAGAAGACCCTCACTGAGAGGGCAGAGGGGTGGAGGGAAGGATCGGACTTGAGAGCTAGAGAATCTAAATTTAAGCCCTGGCTTGGCCACAAAATAGCGGGGCGACTTTGGGTGAGCTCCCACCCGTCTCTTGACCTCGGTTCCGTCATCTGTAAGTAAGGGAGTGAACCGCTTGGGCTTGAAGGTGCCTTTAGGCTTCAACATTCTCTGATCTCTCATTGAACCAGTATTTGTTGAAAGCTTTGTGCCGCACGCAGGAGTGAATCGGGAATGAGGCAGCGGTCTGTCCTCTTTCTAGTAACCTCTGTAAGTTGTAACAGAGTTTTAGCAATATTGTGACTCATCATTTCCTAAATTGAGCCTTCCCTTCAGTTCTTTTCTCCCCACTTCCTCTTTTCAAACTTTTATTTTTGCATCGTCGAGATTGATGCATTTAAATTCTGTTCAGTAATGATACTTAAGCCTTCCAGACTTTGTTGATTCATTGATTCTAAAATTTTTTAAATCAATAACTATTCTTCATCACAGAGTCAAATATTTGCCTTTTATGACTTTTTTTTTTTTTTTTTTTTTTTTTTTTTTTTTTTTTTTTTTTTTTTTTTTTTTTTTTTTTTTTTTTTTTTTTTTTTTTTTTTTTTTTTTTTTTTTTTTTTTTTTTTTTTTTTTTTTTTTTTTTTT
>PVKU01000365.1:0-62891 GCA_004027475.1 Anoura caudifer | reverse complement strand
TCTCACCCCCAATTTCTCTCTGATTCCTCTGACTCACGTGTTCACTGGGACGGAGAGCCTTGCTACTCCGGTGGTCTGCAGACCGGCATCAGTGCTTCACTGCGGCCTTTGCTGAAAATGCAAATTCTCGCCCACCCAGCCCCAGTGAGTCAGAACCTGCCTGTTAGCTGGGTGCCCAGGACATCCAGCGAAGTCTGAGAAGCACTAGTCTGGGCGACCCCATGGAGCCCACTATTTTCTTCCCAGCCTATTCCAGCTCGTTGCAAGGAACTCCCTGTCACCAAGGCCCCTGAGGTGGCTAACTTTGCCCCTGAGGCCCCACCGACCCAATGCCCTCAATGCCTGAGAAGGCATTGTCATTGTTGTTAATAATACTCTTAATAACAATAATAGATACTATTTATTGACCACTTACTATGTGCCTAGTATGGGACTAATCACATCAATGCATTCTTTCATTTGATGCCCACTCTATTGCGTGTGTACTATCATCTCCATATAATAGATGAAAAAATGAGGTTCAAATCACCTGCCCAAAGTCACACTGCAAGCCACTATATCAAGGAGTCACATCCAAGCTGGTATGACTCCAGAGACTGTATTTTTTTTTTTTAATTCTCACCCAAGGGCATTTTTCCATTGCTTTTTTAGAGAGAGGAAGGGAGAGAGACAACCATCAATGCAAGAGAGAAGCATCAATTGGTTGCCTCCCATATGCGCCCAGACCTGGGATCGAACACTCAGCCTAAGCATGTGTCTCAGCCGAGAATCGAACCTGCAACCTTTATGGTTATGGGACAAAGCTCCAACCTACTGAGCCACACCAGTCAGGGCCAGAGTCCGTGTTTTTAAAACCTGGAGCTAGAACATGCATATAGGCAAGTGCATGTCTCATAAACGCAGGTGCCCCTCGAGCCCTCGGCATGCTCCTTTCTAGGCACGAATCTGCCGAGGGTCATTTCTACCCTTTCTTCTGTCTGTGCAGATTGGCTGCCTGGGTTGTACTTCATGTAATGGAATAAGATGACAGAATAGTCTCCTTAATCATCACAGTGCTGCTGAATCGCCGCCTTGGACTTCTGGTTTTTATGAGGAAGCAACACATTTCCTTCTCTTGAAGCCAGACTGAACGGAGGTTTCTGGTCCTTGCAAACACATGGACTCAACTTACTTTCAAGTTGGTTTAACCCATCACCATCTGAGGGGAGTTCTGGTACCAGAACACTCAGCTACTCCTTTCTGGAGGCTTCTCCCATGCGTCTCCTGTGAAGCAGCATTTGTCCATTCCCCTAGGTGACCAGCCACCAGAGGCGGTGGGATGTGTAAGGAGGAGACAGATGCTCCCGAGGGTGATGGCTGCCTCTTCACTCGCCTCCTTGAACCTTAGGTTTCGTCTCTGTATGGTGGGGGCCCGGGCTCCCACCTGCCTCCCGGGGTGTTTCATGAGCCATCAAGGGCCGCATGGAGCTCCTGCGAAGCTGGTCAGTCTGTCTGGTCTCCGGGCCCCCATGGCAGTGTTTCCTGTCATTACCTGACCCAGCCTCACCCCGGACAGGTCATCTCCTGCTTTTCTGCCTTTTCCCCAAATGCAAGGCCCAAGTGGCCCAGAGGTAGAAGTGTACCAGAGTTTCCCGGGGCATGCCTCTCCACCAGCCCGCCCCCATCCCCTACCTGGCTGGGCTCCCTGGAGCCCGGCTTTGCCAGGCTGTGGCTTTGTTGTGTCTCTGGGTTGTGTCTCTGGGCTGCTCCCCCCGCTCCGCGCCCCACCCCCCCGCCCGCTCAGGGCCACTTTTGCTCATTTCTCTCCGGAGCTGCCTAGCTGCAGAGAAAGGCCTTTGGAACCCTCCTCTTTTCAGTCAGCCCTTATTGAATTCCACCTCCATTTTTTTCTCCTTTCCAAATAGGAACATCATTTATCTTGGACTTTAAGTTGTGGAGGTCTTTAAGAGCTTTCTCTTTTCCCAGCTGCATTTGTTGACAGGCAGTCAATCTGTTTCTTGCCCCCACCCGCCTCCCCGCCACCCCCCAAGCAGGCCATAAAGTGTCCACAGCTGTGCCCTTTATTACCCTTGCCTTTCTATGCCCACAAGGGGGACGAGCTGAAATATAGCACAGTCATTACCGCTGACAAAAAGCGACAATTTTAAAACATTTTTGCTTTTCATCGGGGAAGCCGATGGCACAAAAGAAAGTGCATCATTTTATTGTAAATGCTTTTTAAATATGGGTCACTTGGCCGTCGCCAGCCCCAAAGGACGGAAAAGTTCAAAGCGTGAAAGCAGTTGCACAGACACCCAGTTTTTTTCCCCTTTGCCTTTTAAATTATGCTAATTGACACCAAGGAAAAAGGGAGGGGCTTCTCCCACCAACCCAGCCACTCCATGGGCAACTCCCTCCTCTCCTTGCTGTGAAGAGCATGTAAAACAAGTTGGCCGGGCCAGGCCAGGAAGGGCGGCCTGCTCCTCAGTAGGGTCTTTTTCCCTTTGCTTCTGTTTCAGAAGCACTGAGACTAGGAGGCCTGTGGCCTGCTCTTTCAGGATGGGAGGGTTTTCTCAACCGTGGTGGAGAGGAATCTCTCCTGTGTTTGTCAGAGGTGGCGAGGGCCACCTGCAGACTACATGTCCAGGGCCTGACAGATGCAAGGGAGAGTGCAGAGGGCAGGAGGGGTGAGTGTGGGGCGGGGGGCAGCTAGGCCAGCGGAGAGGGCTCACTCCCTCCAGAGAGTGGTGCCCCTCAGAAATCTTAAGGCACAATATTGACGCAATGATCGTTAAGGGGTGACAAGAGAGCAGAGAATGAAACACACCCATTCAGGCAGGGTGGCCCAAAGATGTGGTGTCCCCTTGCTGCCCACCTCCTCTTGTGACCAGGCTGGTTGTGCCTCTGGGGAGGGAGCAGGTGAGGACGGAGCTGGAGGATCCTGGCTTTGCCGTGTACTAGGTCTGTTAGCACAGCTCTGGGAGCCAGGGGCCCCTGCCTGTGCGCTGAGAGTGAGGGGGCCTGGGAACACTCCCACCACTGCGTTGCTGGGAGCTGCAGACCAACGGCCACCACGGGGTGCTGGGGAAAACGCTCCATGGGACCGATTCTGAGTCAGGAAGTGAAGCCCGGGGTGGGATATCCGGGCTACATGGTTGGCTGGAGTTTGCCATGATATTCAGACTCATGGTATTCGTCATTTCCAGCTGAAGATGAAATGAAGGCAAGGGAAGCTCAGAAAGGCTCCGGAGTTGAGACGCAAATACGCAGAGGCAGGTGGGGCCTGGCTGCTGAGCCCAGGGACGCTCCCTCTGATGGGGGAGGGATTAGGGTTTGCCTGACTGTGTTGGAGACCAGCTCGACTGCCGACCAAGTGACCTCTGGGCCTCCGTTCCCATCTGTCACTGAGGAGTAATGTTAGTTGGTGATACCTTACAGTTGTTGTGAGGACTACAATGAGACTAATCACGTAAAGTCCTGAGTGTCACAGAGTAAATACTTATTACATTTAATTATTCTTATTATTCCCAAGAACTTCGAGGTGAGAAATGGAAGCTGGTTAATGACAGATTTCCTCCCCTCCCTTCCTTCTTGCCTGCTTGCCAGAGACGGGGGAGGAAGCCAGGGTGTAGCACGGGTTTCTTAGGAATCAGCTGCAAATGAACTCATTAGACAGCATGGGTTTGTAAAACATAATTTTGTGTCATACAGACAGGTGTGAAATTCCTGGTCTGCCAATTCTAGCTCTGTGACTTTGGACAAGTGACTTTATCGTTCTGAGTCACAATTTTCTCATTGGTTAAAAGGGGTAAGAATCCTTACCATTTGATGTATTAAGTGAGATAATGCCCTGTATTTACATCTGTCTTCTTTCCTGTCCTGTGTTTTGCCTTGGAGAAAGCAATGGTGTACAGCAAAAGAGGCTACTGAGACGGAGAAGTAATGAGAAGGAAGGGCAGACTTCTTCAATAAAACACCCAGGACGGTTTTCCAGGGGGAGAGGGTTACTGCTGAAGTACTTGTAGCTCCGTCCTGAGATTTATCTTCACGTGGGTCTCACAGTTCACTTCCCACTGTTACCTCTTTGTTCGATGATGAGGAGGAGGAGGAGGAGGAGGACAGTAAGCTGTGATATTGCTGTTTATAATAAATATATATATTTGGTCTTTGTCCCATCTCTTGCACAGAGCTCCTAAAACCCTTGGTGTTTCCTGATGGAAGTGATAAGGTGCACTTGTTACATTATTGAGGTGAATTTTGGATGGGGGCTTGTTGCCAGAAGAACCAACCAGGTGATTAGAGGGTTGGAACCTTCAGTCCCACCCCTTGACCTCCAGGGTGGAGGTCAGGTTGAGTCAATCGCCAATGGCCAGTGACTTAATCGATTGTGCCTGTGCTATTAAAGTCTCTAAAAAACCCAGAAGGGTAGGGGTTCAGAGAGCTTCCGGGTTGGTGAACAGGGGGAGGTGGTGCTGCAGCAGTGGGGTCCTGGAGAGGGTGTGGGGGCTCCAGGCCCTTCCCCATGCCTTGCCTGGTGCATCCCTTCCATCCAGCTATTCCTGAGTTGTGTCCTTTTACAACAAATGCGTGATCTCATACGTAAAATGCTTTTCTGAGTTCTGTGAGTTACTCTAGGAAATTAGTTGAACCCAAGGAGAGGGGGTCGTTGGCTCCCTCCTATCTACCGATGGTTGGTCAGTGGCACAGATGACAACCAGGGCTTGGGATTGGCATCAGAGATGGAGGGTTGGGGGCAGTCTCCTGGGACTGAGCCCTGAATCGGTGGGCTCTGATGCTATCTCCGGGTGTGAAAACTGAGTTGAATTGTAGGGCACCCAGCTGGTCGCAGAGAACTGCTTGCTTTTGTAGGCGTTAGTTTTTTAGTACCGGGTGTCTTCTGTCTACGTCAATTATCCCTTGCTCATCTAATTTCGAGTTTCCAAAATCCTGTTGATGGTTCTTTCCTGCTGTCATTTCCTCTCTCATACTTGTTGTCCTACTGGGCCCGAGCCTCACCGAAGACACGCACTTGCTGCCAACTTACTGGACACTCAGGGGCACAAGGCAAATGCAGGTGTTCAAACTTCTCTGTTTAACCAGAAGTGTCTCCAATTAAAATTACTTTTAATTTCTTCTTGCATACGCATGCTCAAAAATGTTCTTTCTGGCTCATAGAGTCTCCCCCTCTTTTCTCTTTCTCACTTTTCATTTTCACTGTTGAACAGTTGGTGACCTTGTATGGTCTATATACATTTTTAGTATGAACTTCATTTCATCAATTTCCATTGCTTAATGTACTTTTGGTATAAAAATGGATTCATTTAATACTACAATAGTAACTTTTTTTTAACCATGTAGAAATCACAGGTATTAAGCCATAGTAACATTTTTAGTTTCAAAAGTGTTTGCTTTGGGTAAGTGAGATAGTAGTGTTTTAAATCTATCAACATGTATTTTTCTTTCCCGAGTCCATGACTTTGTTCCTAGTGAGCTTATCCTCTGTCTTGAGGTAGAGGGTAAAGAGCAGGGAATTAAAATTCTTACAGAAGAAAAAAGTAAGAATGAGAAAAAATGCTTAGTTGTGGGTTTTATTTGGCACTTTGAAGACAAAATTTTAGGCTCGGAAAGTATCATTGATTGTGAAGAAAAGATTTCATAAATCCCTAGGTGTGTATTGCTGTGTGATACATAGACCTAGGCTTGGTTGTAACAGACCCCACCGTACCTCCATTCTTCCCACAGCTTGGAGGTTCATCCTCTCCCTGTACAAAAACCACCGCAGCATTCTCTCGGTGCTGTGCCGGTTCACCGTGAGTCCCTGATGCTCGTTACCTATCAAGAGTTGTAAGTCTTTTCAATCGTGAGAGGTTTTTTTTAAAGCTTGAGCTTTGTGGATCTCCTTTCCACCTGATAGCTGTTTATCACTAGTGTATTTTGATTGAGAAAATACAGTCAAGACAGACAGGCAGAAGAATACTCCGAACTGAGTAACGCTTATGAATGAACTTTTATTCATCACATCGGCATGTGTGTATATTCAGCATTTGTAAAATGTAGTTGATGTCTAAGGCATTGTTTATTTGACATGTAAATGTTTGGTGACCATACAAATTTGCATGTTCCTTGAAATAACACATAGCCCCACCCTCCTGCTCCCAAAACCAAAGTCGCTTAGTTCGCAGGTTGGGAAGCTGGTGTTCAGAGTATCTTTTCCTCAAATTCATTGACATCTGAGTTCAAATGAGCTTCTTCTCCTTTCTCCAACACCCGGTTGTGCTTATTCCGTGTCTGAGTGTCCCTCGACTCCATCCCTTTCCTATATGTCCTGCCACTGCTCCAGTCCAGCCCCGCCGACCCCTCCCGCGAGCTGACGGCAGCCTTCTTCCACCCGGTCTCTGCTCTGGCCGTTCCTCCTCCAGTCCATTCTCCTCCACACTGCAGCCGGAGCGATCTTTCTGGTCGCGGCCTTTCCCTGACTCACACGCTGCCCCTCGGGCGTCCATCCCATCATGAGACACAGGATGCCCTTGTTTCAGTCACACTCAGCAGCCTGCGCTCTGTAAGCGTCAAGAACCCCTTGCCCCTGAACTTTGGCCTGAGCCAGTTCTTCTGGTGGGAGCCGTCTTCTCTCGCACATGAGCTCATGCCCAGATGTCACTCCTGCAACTGGGTCTTTCAAACCCGAAGTCCTCTTGGCATCCGTGGCACTTTGTAACAGGCTCTGGTCGTGGAGGTCTCACACTCGGGGCACTCTGGGCCCAGGGGCTTTTGGTCATGTTTGTGTCTCCAAGCATTTTCAGCAGAGCCTGGAATGTAGTAGATGCCTAATAGCCATTTAGCGGACACGTTCACGTGGACCGGTGAGCCTGCGAGTGCGGGCCTCCTGGAGGCTCGCTCCTGGATGGGGTTCTCTGTACTGCAGGGAGATGCAAATGGAGCGCGGAACACTGGGCTGCAACTATGGTCCCAGTTCTGCTTTTCCCATGTCAGTCCCTTCTGAAGTTTTTTCTCCCAAATAAATTAAGGGTTTATTACAGTTTCCTCTAATGGCAAAAGCAACACATAGTGTAGGATTTAAAACAGGTTTCAGTTCAAATTTTGCTGCCTACCGGCTACATGTCTTACACATAGTACTATCATCTTCACGCTTTAGTTTTCTCATCTGAAAAGTGGGAGTTATTATAATAGTAAGACTGTTATGAAGTTAGAAAGTGTGTGTAAGGGGCTCAGCACAGTGCCGGGCACAGGAACTGCTCAGTCATCGAGCGCGGTTCTAATGGCTGGGTTCCGTGTGGGGAAGGCAAAGGCCTCCGAGACCTGGATACAGCTGGAGCCTATGGCCTCGCATCTTGCCTGTGCTGCAGTGAAAAGGAAACACAAATCTGATTCTGGAAGCCTTGGAGAGGAGCTTCATTCCTCCCTTTAGGACAGACTTTCTCAACCAGGGCTCTTCTGAACCACAAAGCTCAGACAATGACCAGAGTGACTATTTTTTCCTCTCCCCTGGGGATGCCACATAACTAACACCATTCTAGATGCACAGGAAAGTTGATTCACTCTATACAATGAGTAATTTTGGACACTGAGGTTTAATCATCGCCTCCCCCTTTAGAAAGGCTGCTCTGATGCTTGCTGAAGACTTGGTGCAGGGGTTCGGGGTAGTACCGTATTTTGCTGCGTTTAATGCACACCCATGTTTTTGGACAAAACTTTCAGAAAAAAAGTTTTTTTTAGTTTTTTAAATCAATTATTTATATTTAGATACTTGTTTTTGTATTATAAAGGAATTTTAGCATTTTTAAAAACATGATACAAGAATTTTCTTTTTAAAAAAGATTATATTTACTTTTAAAGAGAGGAGAAAGGAAGGTGAGAGAAAGGGAGAGAAACATCAGTGTTTGGTTGCTTCTCACACATCCTCCCCTCCCACTGGGGACCCAGCCTGCAACCCAGGCATGTGCCCTGACCAGGAACTGAACTGGAGACCCCTTGGTTCACAGGCCAGCACTCAATCCTTTGAACCACACCCAGCCAGGACAAGTACAAGAAATTTTATGTAACAAATAATTACACAACACAAGAACAGGTACAAGGTACAAGAAATTTTAAAACGAATTCAAAAGATTTACATAGATATGGAATTAGTACTACCCATGTATAATAAGCATCCTTATTTTTCCCTCAAAAAATTGGGCAAAAAGTGTGCATTATACATGGCAAAATACAGTACACCCTCCTAAGGCCTCTCTAGAAGCCTCTTGCCTTCTTTGAAACTTCTCACGGTGGCGGTGGCTGGCGGCGATGTTAAAACCCCTCCCTCCCGCACCCAAGACTTGTTCCTAGAACACCACTCATTTATTCCTTGTCCTCCACGTGGTGCCAGCCACACGCCCAACTGTCCTGACAGGTGTCACCCTTTTCTTGGAAGAGTGACCCATCCCTCCTCCACCTCTGAAGTCACAGTGAAGAGTATCTCCAAGAAAATTACTTCCAATAACCAGAATAACAGCAGTAAACACGATTGATACCTTGTCTTTTTTTTTTTGCACGTTGACTGTTTAAAGTCACCTGGATCACTTGCTTTTCTCAAGTATCTCTCCTTGATGAAAGCTACAGAATCACCTGGGCACTTAATCTGGTATGATCTGTGCTGTGGAGGCCTCTGCGAGACTGGGGTCACAGTGCAAGGCAAACCTGTTCTTCCTGGTGCTGTTCCTACTTCCTGCCAGGCCTTCGGCACCAACAGGGCGCATGTTGCCTCCCAGGAGAGAGAAAGCAGGAACCTTTCTTTCTTTGCGGGGGTGGGGTGGGGGGTGGGCAGTCATAATGTCTTCTGTTAGTGAAGAATAACAGTGGGTGGGCGATTAGCAGTGTTTACCACAATTCATATAATGGAACATCATATAGCCATTAATTTTTGAAGAATATTTATTGACATGGGAAAATGCTCACAATATATTAAAGAAGAAAAGCAGGATACAAATCTGTAAATACAGCATGATTCCCATCTTATAGTAAAATAAATTATATGCATAGAAAAAACACAGGACAGAAACACACTAAAACATTAACAGTGATTTATCTCAGGGTGGTGGGGTTCCGGGTGAATTATTTTTAAAAATTATTTTCTGCATCTTTCCAAACTTTTCATAATGAACATATATTACTTTTATAATCAAGGGGGTGAGCGGGGAGAGGTCAATGCAGGTGACCCCCAGGACTAGGAGGGGGCAAGACCAGCCTGGTAGCCAGGGGATACTTAGTGCTTGTACCTTGTCAGCCCGTGTCCTTGTGTGTGGAGGGATGATGCCTGTCCTGCCCACCTCCCAGGACCACTGGGTGTGTAAAAGGGTCTCAGGTGTCTGTTGATTGTTACTCCCAAGCAGCAGCTCAAATGCCCCATTTAGGACACATTTCTCCATACCATTTCAAACGTCAGGAAGGATGATAGGACACGGGCCGTAGAGTGCGGTTGGCCGGTGCATTCTCATCATCCCCACTGCAGGCCGGCAAGCCAGGCAGACGTCTGAAGGAGCCTGCAGCCCTGGCCTCTGACCTAAAGGACTCCAGACCCTTGCTTGCGATGCACTACTGAGCAAGGTTCCCACTCACATGTCAACACCAGGTCACCTCCCACTTATAAAGTTCTTTCATCTGGTTCTGCTGAAATAGTTATTGCTTTAAATGGCCTGAGAATTACCACTCTTCCGGCATTCCAGAGTCATAAGGAGGCAAGGTGGACCCAAGGCGGGCAGTGTGGTGAAGGGGAAGGAGAGAGGTTAGGGGCCAGGCAGGCTGGAGTTGGACGGAGTTGCCGTGTGGCGCTGGGTGACGTACTTTCTGGAGATGATCTGAGATGTGATGCTGTTACATGAGATAACATTCACGGGCAACCCAGCACGCAGTAAGCATGCAACAGATGTCAGCTCTCTTTCCGTGTGCAGGGTGAAGTCACCCTGAACCTCTCCCCCTGCAAATTCTTTCATCAAAATCAAAGCTTAGTGCCCAGTGCAGGGAAACTGAAAATGAAGCAGAACCCTTGGGAAGCACAAGCGCACAGCTACTTAAACAGAACGGTTCAAACCCCGACTCTGCTGAGTCGTGCTGTTTTCATTAAACACGTCTTCATTCGGGGAGCCCGCACTCATGCCAAAGCTATTGGGTTGTAGAAATTACAAAAATACTTTAAAACTGCACTTGTAGAATGAAGTAATAAAAATACTTAAATTCTTCTTTTCTAAGCTTTTTTTTCACTTGATCTAGAACTATAAACTGCCAAGTTTCATTTTATTTACTGTTGTTAAGACACAAGTCAACCACCAACTTCCATTCCCAACTATTGTGGATGAAAATCCTAAAACGCATTGTGTTCTTCGTGGTTTTGTTCATAGTGTTCCAGATTTATTTGCTTTGAAGAAACTCACGGTTATCACCATGAGAATTAGCCCTGGGCCACACCGTTACACAGATGCTTTCTAGGTCAACGAGAGCGTCCCTTGGGAAACAGGCCGCCCAGATTTGCGACACCTGGAGCAGTGTGCTCATTTTCGCCACTTCCCGTCCAGCTTTCAGTGGGCCTGCCTTCCAGCCAGCACTCCTGGGCTATTTTCCTGTGGACTTGAAAGCCAGATAACTAAACATGTTCGAAATGTATGCAAATTTTAGTAAAGAGGTAAAAAGAAATTCCTGAGGCTTTCTCCTGTGAGTAAACTGCAAGAAATGTTTGACATTTCTTTTGGCAGCTCGAAGGCATTTAAAAACAATTCTCGATTTGTTGTTTAGCCAGAGAAATGACTTCTGGATAAATGACATTTTTCACTCACATTCCATGTACCTATCCTTAAAAAGGCTACTATGGTAAGTGAGACAATGGATGTAAAAGCACTTGAAAAAAGCACGGACTGTGAAATAGTGTTGTTTACTCCATATATCTGTAAAGAAACACACACAGAGGGCTAAATTGAATCAACCCCAATGTTTTATTTAATTTAAAGTTTTAAAAGGCAGTGGTTAAGCACATTATCTATGTGTATATATGTATGTATACAAACATACATACATATATAAAAGGAAACCAACCCTTTTTCAACTTTAGCCACTGATTAACTAGGCTCACTGATTCATTTTCTACTTCTTCATATGACCAATTTTAAAAGTAAAAATAAACAGCCTTAATCAGTTTAACAGTAACTATTTGTGTTTCTTCTCTTTTAAATAAATAAGGTTACCATTAAACTGATCGTATGGTAGAAAGGTAGAACACGCACACACCAGCACACACACGGTCCCCAATTTAAAACGTGACATATGAATGACCTGTATGTACAAAAAGGTGCTGCTGACCACCCAGCCCCAGCAGAGGCCACAGAACTCCCAGGGCTCGGGAATCCCCATTCCCTCTGCTGGGTGGGAGGACGTGCTCCTGACATCCCGAGCTAGAGCTCAGAACGCATGCTCCCCACGCAACGGTACAGATGGGGGTTCAGTTCTACGGTACTAGTGTTCAGGTACGTGAGGGAATAAATAGGCATTTGTAGCTGCCTCAGAACTAAACCATCATTTAGAACTCTTCACAGGGAGAAATGTATTCTGAAGTTCTAGATCAGTGACATACAAACTTTTAGAGTGTGATCAGTTTGCAAGTCTGGGGCTGTGTGTGTGCGCGCACGTGTTTCTATTTATTTGTACAAAACTGAAACGAAGAGTGGGGCTCGGTTCATGGAGCAGCTGCTTGGCTTCCCTGGAGTCGGTCCTGATCTAACAAGTCACTTGCCTCAGCCCTTATTTATAGCAGCTCATTCTGCTTCTCACGTGCCTCCGCCTGCTGGAGAGATTCAGAAGGGGCAGCTCACACAAGTGACTGGAAGGACGCAGCTAAATCTTCTGCGAAGAATCTTGGCAAAGGGATCTGCCAGATCCAGCCCGGGTTGCTGTGAAGAATGAGGTCCTTCAGCTCTGTCCTGATGCGATGGCATCATCCTGCTGCTGCCAGCCCTGCAACTCCATCCAACTGCAGCTCTGTATGGATGCCTCAGTATCGCAAAAACACAGGTCAGCTCTTCAATATGCTGGATTCTCAACGAGTAAACCAGTTAATGTGTTTCTAGCCAAAGCAAGGGCATAAATGTTTTAGAGAAAAGATTCCCCTGGAGCTACAGAGAAAAGATGCTGATAAAAGCAATATTGAGAGTTGAGCAGGTGATGCTTTTAGTCTGTGTCAGAGCTGGTCTCTTCGATGACTGAGTACTGGTTGAGTGCTTCCTCCAAAGGCGTTATTGTCCCATCAGGTTTTAGTCCCATTGGTTTAAGCAACTCCTCTCTGGAAAAATAGATAAAAGAAAGAAAAAAAAAAGTATTCACCAGCATCACACACACACCCCTCCCTCCCGCCCCACTCCACATCCTTTTAAAAAGAAAAGTCTTTAAAAACCAAAGTATTTTTCCTCAAGCTCTCTGTGTGTCTGTAACAGGAAAGATGAAAGAGGCATGGAAAGAAAAAGAGGGAGATAAAAGACTTCATTCACACAGGCCGAGCCTCCTAAGCCAATTAAAAGTATGAAAAGTCAAGGTCTAAACGGGCTCAGGGCAAGGAGCAGGTCTCTTCTGTTTTTAATAATTAACTTTTTTTTCCTTTTGTGGATTCATTTTGTTTTAGTGAAGGTGAAAGCTACAAAAATTTCACCTGTCTCAGTGGGCCAAGCATACAATTAAATGGCTGATTTGATACGTGTGGATTTCATTCAATGGAATAAACACGTCAAATTTGATTTTTGCCTCCCCAATCTCTAGTGATAAATAAGTACTTATTGATTCATTTGAAATCAGTTGGCCTTCCCTAACTTTCTCCCTCCCTTTTCTTTCCTTTTCTCTCTCTCTCCCCACCTCACCCCCTTCTTTTGTAAAAACACCAATGCTTTTGTTTGTGGCAGTTTAATTATGAGACTGACAGCCATTTTAATCTCTTCAAAGCTTCCCTACTGCCCCTTTCCAGCTAATCCAATTATATCTACTCCACGAGTTACAGCCTCATCTAAAGATGATTAATTATTGATTAAGCCAATCAAAAAGCATTAGGAAAGATTTATTTAATCTTTTCATAGGCTTGGATTTATTACATGGAGATTATGGCAAATGTACCTATCGAGTTGCTAACTCCAGTCCCTCTACCCCGAAGGTCAGCAGTGCACTTGAAATGGAGCCTTGAATTGGCACCTGAGCTGCTTAAAACACAGTTCTCGCAGATATGGGTAGTGTCCCCTGAACGCGACCACAACCAAAAGCCCACATGGCGGCGGCTGTGATGCTGGTGGGATGTGGAGGCAAACAACACAGTCTCCTCTCCTCCCACCTCCTCGCTGTGGCCCTTTCAGGCCAGCACGGAGGGCTCCCTCCTGGGAAGGGCCGGCCACCCCACAGCGTGATGGTGCGACAGGTGCAGTGAAACATCCTGATGTGGGGTGAAACGGCTCAGTGATCCCTGAGAAGCCAACAGTAGCCTAGTCAAGCACCTCTGGCTAGCACTGGAAGACTATTTCTGAGAATTTGAAAATCAAGTAATATGGATGGCTGCCTGGCTAAGTCGAGGATCCTGAATATTATAAAGTAGGAAACATGTTTCCTGATCCAAGAAATGGGGTCAGAATCATAGAACTTGAAGGGGCCTCAGAGATCATTTAGTCCAACCCCCTCTTTAAGAAGAGACTGAGTGGCTTACCCAAAGTCACAGAGCTAGTGGTGGCGTTAGACCTGGGACACAGGGCTTCTGACCCCCAGTCCAGTGCTCTCTGCAGCACACACACCTGGCTGGCTGTTCTAACTGCTCTGGGGGGGCTCACTCAGCTCAGCTGTTCAGCGTCTGTTCAGTAACTGTGTGCCAGGACCCATGTCACATATCAGGGAGACCAGGGAGACTGGGCACGGCGGCTGCATTTGAGTGGGTGAAACACGTGCATGAAAAGCAACTCAGAGCAGAATGGGGTAAAATGCTGTAAGACACTCACAAAAAAAGAACTGTGGCAGCTCCTGAGAAGCAGAGCCCGGCCTGCCAGGGGAGGTGGGGACGGCACACCACGAGGTGCTCTGTGCTGGCAGAGCAGGCACAGGGCATTTCAGGCAAAGGAGGTGGCGTAAAGGGCTCTGTATGGTCCCATGTACTTGTGTGATTTTGTAGACCTTTTTGGATTGTGTTACATTCCTTTCTGTCTCTGCTCTCTAAAGCTGTGAAAGGCTCTAGTGTCTGGGGAGTGGGGAGGGTCTGAGAAGGAGTAGCAGGAGGTAAGGGTAGTTTGGGGTCTAGTAATCAAGTGTCCTAAATGCCCAAGTAAGGTGCTCGGGTTTTGCCCTGCCAAAAGCCTGGGCTGACTTGTCTCAGAGGGAACTGTCCCCAGCAGTGTGTGGAGGACACACGGGAACAGGGAAAACTGGTGGCAGAGAGACAAGTCAACAGGATGTCACGGTAACTGTGTGTGAGAGGACTCAGAAAGCTGGGTTACGGCTGTGATGTGGGAAGACAAAGCTACGCTGCTGAGGTAGATCTGTGATCCACTGCAAGGGAAGGGGGCTGGCTGGGGAAAGAGTAAGGAGCAGCGTCCCTGTGCTTCCAGCTCAGACGACCACGTGGATGGTCAAACCGCTCACTGCAGCAAGAACAGTGCGGGTAGAGCGGCTCTGGTGCAGAGAGGCTGACGTCGTTACGACATGAGGAGCTTGAGGTCCTAGCACGACAGCCAGGCGGAAATGTTTAGTGGAGAGCTGGAATACTACTTCCACTCAAAGTTCTCTACAGCAAGGACAGACACTATGCACAGCTCTGTTTTTACCATGTGGTTTCCTAACTATGTGCTGGGGAACTTTGTAATACTATTTGGACTTTGGACACTATTTACTAATAATAAGAAGGAAAATGGGACAATCTGTTGGGAATGAAACATTAAGGGATAAGAAAGTTCAAAGATCTGAGGAAGCTGGTAGGCCTGAGGGTACAGTAAGATGGGGTGGGGTGAGGGCTGGGGTAGACAGAAGCAGAGGAGACTACAGAAATCCCACCAAAGTAGGGATGCTGCTGGGCAGATACACCACTGCCTCTAACACTTCTGCCCTTCTTTGATGCTGGCTAGGTACCAACTGCACAGAGTAGCTAACTTTCTCATTCAAGCCCTAGGAGGAATATGTTCAAATCAAGCCCATCAGTTTTACCCCTAACTCCTTAATCCAGTTTTACAATGGAAATAATTAAGAACAATTCAAAAGTTTTATGGCCAATAATTCATCTACAGAAAAAAGGACCCCGTCCTTTCCCCTGTATTTTAGTTCCCACTTGTGAAATGTTCTTCACACGCACTTATTTCTGGGCCTTTGTCTCACCCCTCCACTGACATGGAAGCTCCTCCGAGGGTAAGACTTATTTTCCTCTCCACATGGCCCCACAGGCTGCCTGGGCTCCCTGACACTTCTGCAGGAGAGGTGTCAGTGACAGCTGGCCACATAACAGTGCATCGCGCACATGCGTTCAGGCAGCGATGTGATATAGTGAAACCAAAAGGTCTGGAGCCAGGAGGCTTGTTGGCAAAGTCCTGGCTCTTCCACTTACCAGTTGCGTGGTCTTGACAAGTCTCTGAGCGTGTTTCCCCATCTGTGAAATGGGAGTGATGGAAATGCTAGCTCTAACTACTTCCTGGTGATGATGTAAGGAGCAGCAGTAATAGTACTAATAGTGGTAGTAGCAGTAGTAAAAAAATGCAAATGAAAGATTTCTATGAACTATAAAGGAGTCCTAAATATTAGTTATTATTATTTCGTTATAATGAAAGACACATACAAGTTTTAGAGCCAGAAAGCCCTAGGTTCTAATCCTGGGGTGCTAAGACCTTAGCTCTCTATCTGCAGAACTGGGAATGGAAATACCCACCTCCCCGAGGTGTCATGTCATTACACATCTAAAGTGCGCAATGCGGTGGCTGGAGTGTAGCCGGAACTCAAAAGCTGCATTTCCTGCCATGTGATTATGCGAAGTTTCCCCAAGCTTATTAGGGCGCTCTTTGGGACTTAAGTGGGAGAAGGACATGCAGCAGCAAATAAAAGACATGGTCCCTGTCCTCAAGAAGCTTTTAGTCAGTTCAGAAGATAAAACACACAGACATATTAAACAATATTAAAAGAATTACAGAACAGCAGATCAATAAGCTTGAGATGATTATAACAGGAAAAGCCCTGCTTTCCCTAGCCCGACAGGTCAATATACCCTTATTGCAACTGAATTTTGTTCAGATGAGATCTCACCCTGTTTGGGAGCAGAAAGAGAGAGGTTCACTCACAGATATGTGACTACTTTTTCTTGTAGACCCCAGCCTTTTTTTTCAAACCGCCATCTGAAATGAATGTTTCTGATATTCTTCTTATCATACAACTAGCAGCCCACAAATAGCAAAATGAAACTCTGATATAGAGACTCACTCCTAAAAGGTCTGACAAGTCACCTGGTTATACCAGACTGTTTCACTGTATCAGCTCTGCTGTAAACAGATCAGCAAGGTATGGATGGAGAATGGGAAGCATTAACAGAAATGCTGCTCCGCCAGTCATGAACATGCGGAAGGGACACAGGAGGAGACGGGGATGCTGCCCACAGGTTCCTTGCAGGAGATGGACTCAGGGCCAGACTGCAGCGGCAGGGATGAACATGGACTCACGGGGAGAAAGGCATCCCAGAAGCAGAGGAATTAGTCAAGCAAAGGCACAGAAGCAAGAGTTAGTTGTGTGCAGGTGGCAAACAGACTTGCTTGGTTGAGGTCAAGGAAAAAAAGCTCAAAACAGATATGGGGCACAGAAGAGAATCTCAATGGAGACTGAAATCCTAGGCTGACAAATCAGGATTACGGCACGGAGGAATTTTTGTCTTCTCTTTCAAGGGCCCTACATTTAAGAATATTTTTTTATTAAAAGTAATTCTCATTACAAAGTTGGAAAGCTATGGGACAATATCACTGACATTAAAAGGAAAGTGTTCTCTCCATTAATTTTCATATCCCTATGTGTCTAGCACAGTGCCTTGCAGATAACGGCTCCTCAATAAGTGCTTATGAACTAAATTTGGTTGCAGTTGATACCATCTTGCACTTTCACAGAAAGGAAAGGTATGGTGTTTTATGGGCCTCCTAGTAAATAAACCATGACCAAGAGAAGGCTAGATTTTTCTTTAGAAGATTCACTTTCATCATCAGGATCCTCAGCATTAGGAGAGGTAGTATTAGCATTTTGCAGGAAATTCTGCATAATGCCTTCCAGGGATTTCTCGTTTTCTACCAGACTGTGAGCAACTTGAGGGCAGAGTCCATGTCTTATCTGGCGGTGATTTGGGAATCCAGTAAGGATGGAGCACACAGTAGGTACTCAGTGAAAGAATATAATACATGGGTCATAGCATGAAAGGAGAATGGTGGAGAATCATTTGCCTGGAAACATTCTCATATTATTTTAACTGTAATTAATTTTTTCCCCAATGAGTACGTATCATCAGACACTGTGACATTCAGCAGAAGTCAGGCCTCCTCTGCACCACACAGCCTGCAACTCCCAACTACTAACTGGTGCAGACTCAGCTTCTTATACGTGGGGCATCAGGACATCTAGATTCTAATCTCAGATCTTCCACTAACTTGCTGGGTGTCCTTGGGCAAGTCATTCCCTTCTCTGGGCTTGAGTCTCCCCATCTATAAAATGAAGGGGTTGGACAAATGATCCCCAAGATTCTATTCTCAGAGTCTGAGTATTAGGCTACTAAATAATTTTGATCTCTATAAAAAGCTGCTAGGTTTTTAAGACACTAAAACTCAATACTACTAAACCTTTGTTTTTAATCAATATATTCTAAGCCTACAAGTCAAACACAACATCCTACCTAGCTGTCACTGACATACACCAAGACCAGAAATCCTTTCTGCAAAACTATCAGCAGATGATTAGAATGATTATGAAAGTAAATCAAAGCAATGGCAAGGGTTACAAAAAGGGATCTAAATTCAATCATGGCCCTCAATAAATAGGCCATTCCATGAGGAGTTACTGGTCCTAAATTCTGAAGGTCCCACCTAAAAAGGATGGCTTCGATGTCAGTATATGTACATCGTGATTAAACCAAGATATTGTATATTGAAATGTGCATCAGGATTAAGATATTTATACAGCAACAACTCCTTCATACTTACCTTCAATGCTACACACAGGCCTTAACACAAGGTAAGACTGCCCTCGTTATCATCAAAAAGTACAGTGATGTCTACTGGACAAAGAGCCCATTCTAGGCACTGTGACAGTATCATGGCGGGCTTCTCATCTGATCAGGCATCTGGCCAGGGAAGAGATAAGCCTCCAAGAATGTTCAACTGGAACGAAACATCATTTAGAAATTTGATCTTACTAAACGGTAAGGAACCATAATCTACAAGGGTTTGGCCAGGCACGAGGACACAGATAAAGCACGTCCAAGAAAGGAAACCCTATTTTGCCCCAGTCTAACCCGTGGGACTGCTGATGGAAACCAAAAGACCAAAACAAAACTTTCTTAAAGTTTTAGGGGTGGGAGATTATGGGATTTATACCATCTTTAAAATTTCCTGATATATATATTTTTCCAGATATATGTGAACACTTTCCTGAGCCACAATTTCCCTGTAAGTATGGCCCTCTGGGATGCCTGGGCTTATATAACTTCTCACAACTTTAGAGAAGGTTCCACTTGTTAGGGCTTCTGGTTCCTATGTAACTCTTTCCCCCAGAAATGACAGTGCAATATTGGGGCTCAGATACTAATATACCCAATCGCACATTACAGAGTAGGTCAGATGTGTATGTGTATAAAACAGCTTACTTGACCTGGAAGCAAGAGAATACTCTTGCCCACAGCACATATTTTTGTGCAATACAAACAAAGCATTCAATTCAAGTGTACTTGTTGAAAAACAGGACATAATTAAGCAGTTGGTAAAATGCATTCTTGTTTCCCACTTGCAGATCTCCCAAGAGTCCCTTCGAATTTACCTATACGAGTTTCAGCTTCCCGCTTGCCACTTAGCTTGATAACGACTCAAAAATCATTCCCTTGTTTTCAAGGGCTCTTCTTTCTTGTCTGCTCTGTGTACTACAGGGCAGTATTGACACATGGAATTAATGACAGGGTCTGTAATGAAACAACAGTCATGCAAACACCGGTCTGCTCTTTTGATAAAACAGTATGTTAGAGACCTATTCACCTCCCTCTAATTGAGTACTACTGCATAATAGTTCCGATCCTTTTATGTAACATATTTTGTTCTATGATTAGAAAGAAAGAAAAGGGGGAACCTATAAGGCATTGCTTCCTTCAATCACCCCCTGGTTAATTTTCTGTTTTTAATGAGGGTGGCTGTTATTTAGGCAGGTTCTGTTACATACTTGTTTTGTTGACTTCTGTACAATGTATAACAAAACCCAGGGTAGGATAATTGGGAACCATTTCTTTGGCACAGGGATTCCTGCTCTTAATGCAAGGTTGGCTTGGAAAAAAGAAGCCTGACATTTCAAATTAGCCATTTCATATTTAATTCCTTTAAACATCTGAAAGATAGGATGAGAAACTGGTATATAAATAAAGCCTTTTAATTAACACAGAGCTTTCTCCAAAATGCCTGCAAGAATGGAGCCTGGGATAGCCTGGAGAAAGCTCTGTAATCTTTGCTATAACTCCAAGTCTCAGAGTGCATCTTATTTCAAGGTTTCTGGATCACTGGAACAGTCTGTCCATAATTCACTGAAGTACAATGTATTTCCCACTAACTTGTGATATTCTTATAAAAGTGTTTTTAACTCTTTTCTCCCAACAGAAATAATATTACAACCTTTGACCCTAGTTAACTTGTTCAGTTATATACTATGAAAGTGTCTTTTGGACCCTGATCTTTCATCTTTCATTGTATCTTTCGTCTGATGGCTTCCTAGTGCTGACTGGTTATAATGATTTTCTTCTAAGCCACTAACCCAATAGGTAGGAGGTATATGGTGGCTTTTCCATAGCAAATTCTAGGCATTCAGGCTGCACCTTTTAACAATGATTCTGAGGACATTTCCTTAGCCCTCACTGTCATGCTTTGGGTGTGGGCACAACTGGGAAGATTAAACATGCAGCACACAAGTACCGCCCCCAAAGACAAACACATGTGGCATAGTGTCCACACTATGTCCTTCCACCTCGGGAAGGCAATGGGGAGTTTCCTAAAGAGTCCCAAAGGGAAGGGCATACACTTAACTTTTTAAAGTTAAGTTTTCCTAATGTGATCACACTAAATAATAAGAATTTGTCAGAATACCTATAATCATTCTCTTTTCAAAACTGAGACCTTATATTAAAAAAACAGACCTTATATTAACACAGAACAATAGCAATTTTACTGGTTTCTTCTATATAAAGCTGTTTTTTTGTTGTTGTTAAAACTGTAGGCTATTTATTTAGCTCCTGACCTCATACTTGTGAAGAGCACAAATCAACTATGGAATGAAGAACAGAAAAGATGTGCTCCAAATCTTAATTCTCTTCTCAGGTAAATATGGTCATCGTCTGTCTTTATGCTTTGTACTTGTTTTAAATTTAGAATTTCTTATTTAAAATAATCAGACTGAAAAATTTTGGGTGGTGTTGGTAATTTTCAAAACAACACATGATCTGGAGTCTGAAGGCTGAGAGCTGAGCCCTGGCTGTGTTGTTAACCAGACGCCTGGTCCGGGTCAGTCATGTGCTCCCTGGCCCCGTTCACTCTCCAGTACAATAACTCTTTCCCTGTCTAACCCACAGGGCTGTTTTAATTACCAATAGAGGTGATATATATGGGAGTATTTTTTAAAAAATTTAAAGCACTATATAAATATTAGTCCTTTATTATTGTTCTCAATTCTGTTAGAAGAACACATGCAAAGCTTCTAAAAATTTGCTACCTGCCTCACATTAAACAGCATGGTTAAAATGCAGAGAAAGGGGTTAGGGATAGTGCTAGAAAAATAAATTTCAGTTTTTTCCTTAAGTAGAAGTGGTTGTTTATTATTTCTTGGTAATTTCTTTATAGAATTTTTCTATCCTATTGTCCGAATTAGCAAAATAAACATTAATAAGAGGTCAGCATGCCAACTGACACTGCTGAATGCAGCAGTAGAAACAGTTCTTACATGCTCTCCCCAAGCAGAAAGCCTTAAAAGTTAAATGAGGAGGGTAACTAATAGAGCAAATAGCCAGTGGGTTATTCTTATTTGATGTTTCTCTAACAGAAGCCACTTCACCTAGTGCTTAAACCAAGAGCTCAAAGCAGTCATTCCTACTGCAGAGTTAAAGAGCCATGACCGCCGGCAGGCAATACGAAGGAGGCATGGTACCCTCCTTAAGCGCTGTCTAGCCAAAGGAAGGGCCCTCAATAACCTAACAATATACGATAATATCAAGTTTTTCAAATTAATCCTCCCCTGTCACTGTGAAGATATATTAATTTACCTGGATCCAAGTTTCCTAAATTGAACTTCCAAGCAACCTTACAGTGTATGTTAATGATGTGGAACAGTGCTGTCTAATGCAAATACAGTGGAAGCTACAAAATATAAGCCAGATATGTAATCTTAAATGTTCTAGTAGCCACACTGGAAAAGTAAGAAAAGATCTATGTTTAATATATTGGGTTTGACTCAGTATATCAAAAATATTATTTCAATGTAAAATCTATATTAAACAACTGAGATATTTAACATTCTCTTTTTATACTGGGTCTTTGAAAGTCTGAGCATTTAACACTTATGGGACATCCCAGTGCAGACTGACCACATTTCAAGTGCTCAACAGTTCTATGTGGCTGGTGGTCGCATTATTGGGCAGAGGAGATCTAGAGGATTTTCTGATATAAATAATTGAGGTCTTTGTACTTTCGTTCCTACAACAGATATCACAATGCTTTAAAAATGGGACCACACTTCTGAAATGTACCTGAAAAGCATTTCTTTGACTAACTCGTCAAAAAGATGGGTGTAATCACAGTTGTTATTTTTGTAAACAGAGTAAAGTAACTTATTTTAAGGAAAAAATTACATATTTATTACTTTTTAGTCATAAACAACTATCCCAGCTTTAGTAAGTTTAAAAATAATCTTTGTATTAAAAAGAACTATTCTATATTTAGTACCTGCATTAATTAAGAAAGCCATGTACCCAATACCACACAATGACAAGCAATTAATTAATTAATTGGATAAGGAGTAGATAAGAGAAATGGGAAAATTACTTATGTATATAAATGCAAATTTTAAAGTATTTTCATAGAATATATAGGCAAAAAGGCAATGTACCTTATTAAACAGTGATGGGGAAAGAGTAGGGTATAAGATTAATCAGTCCTGGTTCCAACTAAGGAACTAAAGGGGTTTAGAAAAGTCAAACAAACTTGAAATATTACTTCCCTTGGTTAGTTCAAACTTAAGCCAATCAATTCTCTCTCCGCTTTTCTGGAGGAGGCTGCATTATTACATACGAGTTGTGTGCTGTAGCTAAGGTGAATGCAATTGTATTAGCCACACTGGACTTGCTTAACCACACACAGTCCCCATTCTAATCTCCCGCTTAAATTGCAGGGGCTTATGTTTTTTTCCAATTCAGAGAAAGAAAGAGGAGGTGGAGAGGCAGGCAAATTTCACCCCCTTCTCCACCTCTGCTCTCACATTAAAAATGTTAAATGAAGCTTTCTTTAATCTCATGCCTCAGGTCTTAATGCTTATGTTTGATAAATATTATAATTATCTTTCTATATTAAAGGAATTATATTCCCTGATATTTAAATCAGCCAGTCATGAGCCAAAGAACCTTTATGGCATCCTTTTCTAGCCCTGCATTTTATGACATTTGCCCAAAAAATGGAACTGCCAAAAGTCTACTTACTTTAAAGTCTTAAACCACTCAGGCTATTTCACAGAGCAGGAAACCCACCTGCAGACTTGGGGGAGCAGCTGTGTTACTTCCTCCCGCACTGGGGAAGCCACGGGACACAAGGCACTGCACTAGCTAGACATGATGGGATCGATAGGGCTCGGATTATTCTCAAACTCTTCAGACCTCCGGGTCCACTGCCAATCCCCTCACCTACATCTGTCACAAATACAGCCCTTATACTTGAAAATAAACAAATAAACAAGCCAACAAACACACCACCTGGAATACTATTAAGTCTGTTGGTATTCGATAGGAAGAAAATATCTGAGCACTAATCTCCCCATGTCCTTGGAAATCTAGGTGAGATAAAGCTGCTGAGATTGTGAGCTCCTTGAGGCAGTGGCTATGTCCAACACGGAGGCAAAATGGAAATGTAATTTTAATTTTTGCATTGGTGGTTTTAAGGTTTGGGTAGTGAGTATCACCTATCCCCTACACCAGGCTCAGTAACAGTATTTGGCATGACCAACCTTAGTCATCACTTTGGTAAGAGCTTTGGCACGGGCCACTGTTGCTAACCACCATCCTGGTGCAGGTCCTTCACATCTGCTCTCCTATGGATGGAAAAAAGGAAGTGTCTAGTGTCCATTCGTTGGCCACGTCACCTCCAACCCTATCCTTTACTCATATGCCTTTCAGTTCAGGCCCAGGAGAAAATGATTTCATTTTTGAGAAGGAAAGTTAATCACACAAAGCTACAGTACACTCTTAGCGCAATAAAGACTTGGTAGGATGCAGAACATCCTTAGAATGACAGTTGAGGGAACTAACCAGCAGCACGATGCTGAAGAGGATGATTAGGAACTGTTCTGGCAAACACTGACTCTAACAGACAGACACAGTATAGCACAGTGGACAGAGCAAAAGTCTTGAGTTCTGGAAAATGAAGTTCCTAGTCTCAATTTACTATGAAGCTTAGAAAAAGAATGTATGTGAAGTGTTTTGTAAACTGTTAAAGGAAATGGACTATCACCAGACATTAGTTTGGAAATGTATGGGGCAATTCCTTGGGCCTGGCTTCCCCCAATGATAAATCTGATAAAATATATTAATCAAATAATGATAAAATAACTTGAGCTCTTTGGAAGAGAGATGTAGTATTTGAATACCAAAGATTTATCTTATTAACAAGAGTAAGTTTCCCTCCACCTGCAACCAATGGTCATTTCTCCATTTGTCTATTAAACACCTCTTACATTTCAAGGATCAGCACAAATGCTACCATCCCTATGAACAAGTCCCTGATTAATCTAGACAGAATGAACTGCTCCTTTTCCTGGGTGCTTACAGTTCGACACAGTCCTTACTTTATCATTATTTTCTTCTACTTTGTATTCTAGACTAGATTACAGTCATTTCCTTCACAAGACTGTGAGTTTTCCAAAGGCAGAGACTGTCAGGTTCACCAGTTTCCCTCATCTTCCTATCACTGTAGCTTGCACAGAAAAGCTGCTTAATAAATGTTCCCTGAATTGTACTACATGCAGTTTACTTTGGCTTCATGGCTTGTTTACCTCAAAAAACAAAAACAAAAACAACCAACAACAGTGAAAAGAGAGGAGAAACTTAAGACAAACATGTAAGATGCACAAAGAATGGCTTCATTCTTTGCATTCCTGTGTTGGAATGCCCACTGCTGATCTCCACACAGTTCTGTCGTTGACTGTTATTAGTGAGAGCAAATGTTAGAAAGAACATAAAGGCAAACAATGTAAAAAACCCACCACATGCAAAAAGTCTGTGACTTAGGACTATTCTCAAAGTTGCCTTTAGCTTCAACTTTAATAGTGAAATCGGTACTATCAAAGCCAACACAAGACGTATCTGCTCTATTTTATAAGTGTAAAAATCAGTGTCACCTTCAGATTGAGTTGGGCATCTCTCTGCTGGGTGTTTCTGGATGAGTATGTATTTTTTTTGAGGCATAGTTTAAATTAAGTGGGAGCTTAGAAGCTTTGTATTTCAGACTTGATGTTTGTATATTGTTGTTGGCAGCTTCTAAAATGTGGGGATTTCCCTGGGATTACAAGGAGAAGGAACTGGCACCGTTTTCTGTCTCTGTTATAGGCATGCCTTGTGATATGATCTTGTCTCTTCCAGTAAGTCCAGTATCTAAATTACACTGCATTACCTTAGGTAGTTCCATCCCCCATTTCCTACTTTCTTAACCTGGAGTTTACTCACAGATATATGGGCCAGCTGACTAGCATTTGTGTTATCTTTTAAGAACTTGTATTACTGAAATAATTTATGAAAATGATGTTTATGTAATTTAACTGGTTTACTGTCCTAACACACTAATATGCTCCACTCAGGTCCTGCTAACACTTCTTTCTCCTACCAGAGGGACTTTGTTGGTTTTCCCCTGTTTCATTTACACCACTGTGTTTCATCAGGTCCTTCTGGAAACAGCCAACGCAAATCCCACTTTTATATATATTCATTCCAAACTTGTTATTCTGCCTCCTATAAAGTCTGTCATATCAGTACCTTTATCTTCGTGAATCCATTCGGGGAAGGAACATGTCTCCTTTATCAAAAGTATGGAGAATATCATTTACAAACAGATGACAATGTCTTTTGAAGACTCTGAGCATTGTCAGTTGGCTATAAATTCTAACCTTGGGAAAGGATGAAAGTTTAAAGATACTAACTGGAAGTCACCAGGTTCTTGTCATACTAGCTTTGTAGATGATGAAACTACTTACTTGTAAATAACCCCCACCACATTACCAGCACCATCTGAAAGAAGCTCAGACTCTGCATAGGTCTGGATACCCATCCATACTTGTCACACTCCCACATTTTCAAACACTTCTACTCCAAGCCTCCTGCTGTGCTCTTAGCCTCTGCTCAATTCTTTATCACACCTTTCCCTTTAACTGTTGGCTTTCCTATTCCAGTTGCTACTTCTCTTGACTGAGGGGGCACTCGCCTTTACATAGTTGTGAAAAAGGAGATGAACAGAAGAAATTCACCTTTAAGTGACAGCTGCCACCAACACACAGAAACACTCACTCAAGATAGCTTAAAGGAGATAGTGACTCAATGTAAGACTGGAAAATAGAGCAATTCAGACAAGTGTGAAAGGAATTAATATTTTCTAATAACTCCTCCAAGATGACTAGTTGCTGATTAGTATATATTTAATTATTTTTAGAATTATTTTTGGAGGGGAAGGAGATGTGAAGCAAGAAGGGGAGATTGTTTTTAGAACCCCTAGTTAATACAAGCACATGCTTTCAGAAAAGCTTTCATTTGAGCTACGACGTTTCACTTTTCCTGGTGGGTGCATACAATTTAGAATTCTTGGTTTTAGCAGCAACCCAAAAAGACAGAATTGCAAATCTGCACATCAAAAAAAGAAAAACAGCATCATGATTTGAAACAAAAACCAAAACAGACTAAAACAAAAAATACAAGAAGCAGCAAAATCACTGAACCTAACTCATAGCATCTTTTTGAAGACAGGGAGGTTAGTTGGTTAAACGTCGCAGTGATGTAGTAGCTGTGGTCCCAGCGTTGAGAGTTGGAGTGTTTAGGAACGCACATCCAGAAGCGGCACATGTAGGAAACCACGGTAGCCAAAAGACCTAACTGCTGCTGCCTGGGCCACCCTGTTCCAATCGGCATGGATTTCCAGAGGTGCTGCTCTAGGGTAACTCTCAGTGAGAGAGACAAGGAAATAGAACATTTTTAGAAACCAAGCAAAAAATGGATGGGAATACAATACCTGGAAAGTTTATCAAGCATGTTGACAAGTTTCATGGCTTCATATTCTTTTTGTTCTTCTGTCATTTCATCTATAAGGTTTGGCATTGGTTCCTCTAAATGACCAGTGATAAGATTAATGCTACAAAAAGAAAAAAAAGTTATGCTGTATGTTTTAAAATTATGCTCTTTCTATACTTTTCTGGTCCAAGTTGTAAGTTACAATAAGAAAGAGTATAATTGCCAAAAAATTGGCACTAATAGTAATTTTATAATATAGAACTGCTGCAGGAATTTTAAAAATTTACTTTCCTAGTAATTTGCTTTGGGAAATGGGCATTAACTACTGTTTTGAAAAAGTAAAAGCAACTTGCCAACTTAAAAAAAATAGGCAGACCTGCTTTTTAAAAATATGAAATTTGGTGCCATAGTGTAAATATCCTTGAATGCACAGCTTATTCATTAATTAAAGGGGACAAATGATTTCAGAAGGAGAAATTTGTTTTGTGATACAGCATAAAACAAATATATCAAAAAAACTGGAAAAATGATGACAGAGAGGTTGGAATCTGAAAATGAAAGCATGCCAATTTATAATCTCAGGAAATTAGTCCATTAGTGAGACCAGAGAAGGCAATGAGTGTTTAAATAATAAAAGATAAAGCAGAAGAACAATTTTAATTAGACTTGATCTGATCTACATAAAAAAAGAATGTAATCTAGCCTACCAAGAGACAGGCAGGAATAGATACGGCTTTCTGGAAATAGATTTAATAAAGTACTTAAAATGAATACATTCCATAAACTTTGTACGAAGCTCTAACACCAAACTATTCTCTTATATAAAAGTCACATTCTTTTTCTTTTAGAAAGTGAAGTAAAAGATAATTCTTCCAATGACTGCTAAATGTCTATACATTAAGCATGTTTCTGGAGAAACGGATATGCAATTATAGCATTTTGTACCCAACAAGTACAGATAGGCTGTTTTTAATGATCAAATAAAATATTCCTTCAAATAGCAAATTGCTAACAAATTGCTTTGTAGGGTCTACCAACACAAATGCTTTCAGGGGACAGGCCTTCAGGATAAATAAACAAATGAGAGAACTGGTCGAGGATACACAATGTGGAGTGTTGGGACAGGAGTAAACTGGAGACCAGAATGCTAAGTCTAAATGAAGATGATCACGTGGGCCAATACAAAGACATTGTGATAATTAGGTCTCTGGTGGTGAGCCTTAGACTTTTACTTGGGCAAGTTAACTTTCTTTACAGACCAGAGCTTTTCTCATTTGGAGTAAGGGCTAGGTCACTAGGTACTATGATCTGTTATTAAAAGCTTTCCTTTTCTTTTGCTCCACTCTTCAGAGGTTACATGACATACAGATTCTTGTGAAAGGGCTCAGTGCTCACCATCCTCAAAAACCAGATCTAAAATATCTGTTTTGCCATTCTTGCGTAAGACCTGTGTCTAGAGCCATGGTTAAAAAGCTTGCTTTCTTCAAAGCTGTGGAAACCATCCTCCCCTTCTTATTTAACAAATGAAATCCTGTGTACAGGCCTGATATATAAAATAGAAAACAGTTGGAACTGTGTAGGCAGAAGAGACAGAAATGGCCAAGAGCCCACTTTACTTGTCCGCACTCCTTAAAAAAAAAAAAAAAAGGACTTATTTTTAGATAGAGGGAAAGGGAGACAGAAACAGAGGGAAAGAAACATCAATGTGAGAGAGAAACATTGATCAGTTGCCTCTTGTACATACCCCAGCCCAGAATGAAACCTGCAACCCAGGCATGGTCCTCAACCGGGAATCTTACCTGTGACCCCTTGTTCTGGGGACAAAGCCCAACCAACTGAGCAGGTCAGGGCTTATCTGAACTCTTAAGGCAGCCCCTTAAGACACTCTGAGTAACTCTGGAACTCAGGGGAAACAACCTGAAAACCACAGGCTTGTCAGTAATTCTTAGCCCTGGCTGTCATTAGAATCACTTGGGAAACTTTAAGGAAAAGGTGAGTCTCACCTGAGACCAACTAAATCTGTGGGTTTTTTTTTTAAGTTCTCCAGGTAATTCAGATACACAAGTTAAGAACCAGTGAGCCTGAAGTAGTCACTCATTGTGTTCTCCTATTTCCTCTCCCATTTTTCAGGTGCTCATAAAAGAATAGAAAAAGGCCTCTAGCTAGTGGCCATTAAGAAAAACAATGATTGAGGTCATCATGTTTCCCAAAAGTCAACAACAAAGAGGACCCAGACAAGGCTTCTTAGACCTACAGAGTTTTTCAGATGTATCCAGATGCCACACTGAAAATGTCATTCCACCAACCATCTATTATTTACTTAGGCATGTAACAACAAGACATGTTTTCACTGGCTTCTCTACTGCCACCTGCTAAATTAGAAAAACAACTAGTCTTATAAATAAATGAATAAGTAAAAGTAATTACAAGCACACAATCACTTCCTAAGCAGACAATGGAAATCAGGTCTTAGAAGATAAGGGGAGGTCGTGGATGTACTAACTACGCATCCTCGCTTTGTCTCCTGTGCGAAGGCTTCTCTCCTAAAGTCTATGGAGGGGCACTTTAAAAAACCAGACCCACAGACTGCTTCAGAAGATGATGACCTGAGCACAAGCCATCACGTGCCTTGGGGGGAAATGCGTCCGGAGGATACACTAGTAAACTCTGGTATTGTGAATGCCACAGCACTCAAAGGTCAGGAGTCCTGGATCAGGGCCCATTTGATTCTTTTCTTGGTTCTCTTACAGGTTTAATGGAACTGATGTCTGTTTTCCAAAAGCTGGCCTCAAGTTCTCTGCTGCTACAATAATTTAACAGCTTACTCTGAAATTAGGTACTAAAGTCACAAAATCCTTTCTTCATTGCACATAAAAACTGTAGCCAGAAGTTCATTCTTGTGGAATAAGAATTTACCATCCTTTACCCATGGAGTAAAACATTCTAATCTCTCAAAGTTACTCCAGGGGTTCAGGTTTCATCTTTTCATCTAACAACCCCACCACCACCTGCACACCGGGCCCCCGGCCTGGGTGGGTAGTTCAGTTGGTTAGAGCTAAGGTTTGATCCCTGGTCAGGGCACATACAAGAAGCAACCAATTAATGCATAATAAGTGGAACAACAAATTGATGTTTCTCTCTTTCTAAAATCAATAAACAAAAATAAACATCACCCCCACCCCTGTACTCAGAACAATGTAAATAACACCATGGAAAGCATGAGTTGGGGCAGTGAGCTATGCCACTTTCTTAAGGGAAAAATGCCAGTGTGCTGGAGACAGGAGGCAGACTGGGACATGGTCTCCTCTCTCAGTCCCCACTTCAAACCGGTCACATGTAGTACCCTTACCCAGAGAAGAAAAATCAGTCACCACAACAATAACGTGAGTTTCCACAAAACAGGTTAGTTTCTGTCAAACAAACACTTGCCACCTTCATAATCTCAAACAGTATAGATGAGATTTAACATGACAGGTTTCAGGATCTTACCCCTATGAAATTCTGGGGTTAGTTTTATTTTGTTCTAAGACATTGAGTCTTAAGATGCTTTAAGTACATTAATTGTGGTGGATATTTCATTGAGTAATTTCACATTTATCATGATTTTTCACGCCTTGTTTCTGCTCCCCTTCCTCCTCTTCCCAGCACTCTAATCCTATGATTATGTTTGTCTTCCAGTTAGGTGACAAGAAGTATCTAAACTTCTATCTGTGGTAAGTATTTCACTGAGAATTTTGTATTACATAAGGCCATTATGTCAACTGACAGCAGCTATGGGCCTGGAGACAGAAGGATTAAGACATACCAGAAAGGTATGAGCAAAGGGATACATGTGTAAAAGCTGAAATATGTGTCAAGACTTTTGCTCTTTCTTCAAATTGTTGTTACATTTGGCCATCAACAGCACTAGAACACTTAACAAAAAAGCCATTAAAAGTACCCTGAGCTATATAAAAGGTAACTTTAATCTCTAAAAAGTGTAAATTAAATTTCACTTAAAGCATCTTGCTGAGGAAGGGGCTATAAAGTCCAATCTCTACAGAGCTAGGCAGGCGAAATGAACAAAAAGGGAGCTTTTTGCCTGGTGTGAAGTGGGTCACAGCCACTCAACTCCATCAGTTGGTTGTTACACGAGAATGTTTCAAAGGGAGCTGAAAATATGAATTTTCATACAAAGTATCTGAACTCTAAATGCTGGCAAGTAATTATTTTAAGCAGTACTACGTAAAATAAAAAAATAAAACCCAGATAACCAATGTGACAGGGGTGAAGTCAAACAGAACCTACTTGTGGGCTAAATCTAACCTATGGGCTGACAATTTGCAACCTACAGGAAAGGAATCAGGGATTTTAGGAAAATGCATTTGTGAACCTAGATTAGCAAAGAAGGAGACAGGTGGGGTAGGAAAGGAGACATCATCTGCAAGTGAAGCTAGAAATGTCTTTCCAGGAAAAACTCCAGAATATTTGTCCCCCACAAAACGACAGAGGAACAAGAGTGGAACTTGACCATATCCTGATTTTCTTGAATTCTATTCCCTGGCTCCTACTCTCCGACTGCAAGTGGAGCTTAATGAGGGTGGGGTACATTATTTTTTGTCCCAGTGCTGAGAGATGCTGACTGACTCAAACAATTTATTCAACAAAATTTACTGAGTGCCTACCGTGCAGCAGGCACTATTCTGGGACATCTCAACGAACAAAACAGACCAGGGGAAAAAAAAATCTCTTCTCTCCTGAAGCTTATCTTCCAGTGGAGAAAAGAGACTTAATAAACAAGTTGTATGGTATGTTAAAAGTGCTATGGAAAAAAAGAGCAATGTGAGGAAGTGTGAGGTGGAGGGGTAACAGTAGGAGTGTTGCAATTTTTAGTAAGAGTACAGAACAGTCTTCACTAAGATGATGATATCTAAGTAGGCTTGAAGGAGGTAAGAGAGTAAGAAATGTCAATGGTATGGCGGTTCCTCAAAAAATACCACAGAACTACCATATGATCCAGCAATTCTGCTTCTGGGTACAGACCCAAAAGTAGTGAAAGCAGGGACTTGTGCAGAGATTTGTCCACCCAAGTTCACAGCAGCATCATTCACAACAGCCAAAAGGTGGAAACAACCCCAATGTCTACTGACAGAAAAGTGGATAAACAAAATGTGGTACATACAACAGAATGCCATTCAGCCTTAAGAAGGAAATTTTGACACATGCTACAATATGGATGAATCTTAAAGAGACTAAGTGAAATTAGTCACAAAAGGACAAATGTTGTATGTGATTTCACCTATATGTGGCTCTTAAAATGGTAAATTTTGTATTATGTATATTTTACCTCCCCAACACCCCCCACCCCCCGCCCAAATAAGAAAGCAAAATGAAGAGCATAACAATACTTGCTTCGTCTACTTCAAAAAACAACAAAAAACATAAGCTCTGGAGTCAGGCCACCTGACCACTCATGAACTATGTGCCCTACACAAGTCCTTGACATCAGTGATTCTTCTGTAAAATGGGGACAACCCAACCCCAAAGGGTTGCTATGAAGGTTAAATGAGATAATATCAGTACCTGGCACATATTAGACACTCAATAAATACTAGCTATTATTACTAGCATAAGTGAGCCACTTGCTAAGAAATAAGTAAGCCAGAGGCTTAGGATGATGCAGTGAGTTTATTCCGTTAAATCGTCACCACGGAGCTGCATGTGCAATCTTCACGAACTAAAGGAGCCACGTAACAATGAGTTATTTTGTGCAGTTTCCTGTAGATAAATTCAATATAAGATATTTTGAAGGGATGTCGGTTAATGGTGATAAGGTTGAAAATGTCTCAAGTAATTTGAGAATTACCATAAAAATATAACAGTGATTCCACACTTAACAAGATGGTAAATTATAAGACATCTTAACTCGAGTTTTTGCATTCTATCAGCGATGCAAGGACTAGGGTGTGTGGTGTCACCCTTTCATTTGTTTATCAAACATTTGTTGAGTGTCTGTCAGGTACCAAACATACAAATACATATACTGAGTACATACACATATATAAATACCCTACTGCATCTAGGCAATTAAAAAACTCCAACATGTCTTTTTACATTTATATTATAGTGCTTTTTAAATGTTTCCTATGTTGGGCTTTTGGAGTCAGACTGATATCCTTGGTTATAAAGGATATCGAAAATAGGGTTATAAATGTATAGCAAATGAAACCTGGAGCAACACTGTAGCTTATCTAACACATTTGGCTTCTTTCTGGCCACACCTAAACTATAATACAAAAGAAGAAATAGAGAACTCAATTTTGAAAGTGCAAAACTGGTGTGGTTGCAAATATCACAAAGGCTAGTAAACTTATCAAACCTGTGTACATGGCAAAAGTGGCAATGACTTTTACTTTCAACTTGATCTTTTAGAGGTCTGAATTTAGATTGTTTCATGACAGCTTACAGTACATAAATTCCAGTTCCTAAAATTGCTAGTTAAGTCCTATCATATATAAATATACCATCACAGCCCAAACTAGGCAAAGGAAAACTCTTCAAGTCCTAGTTTCTGGCTCATTTACTTCAAGAAATATTAAAAACAAAGATCTTTCATTTGTATAGCCCTGATATATGGAGACAATTATAATGGGACCTGACTTAGAGCAGCACAACAAACTTTAACAAATAAAAAAGTCTTCCGTCTTGTGCTAAAGAAACGCCAAGGCTGTGGGTTTGATCCCCAGTCAGGGCACATACAAGAAGCAACCGATAAATGCATAAATAAGTGGAACAACAAATTGATGTTTCTCTCTCTCAAACCAGTAAATAAAAATTAAAAACAAAAAACAAAAAAAAACCTACCAATACAGCTGCTGCCCTAGCTACTGCTGAGAGAAATATAGTCAAGAAGGTCATACCCAAGTTGCTTAGCATAGTGGTTTTAAGCTTCTGAGTATCATTATGAACTACTGTGGGGTATTAAGGGTAAAAGGAGGTCTCTTTAAGTTTGGCCCACTTTGGCTGTCCTCTTCTTCTGCCCCTCTGTATAGCAGTTCTTTCAAGATACCTCTTTGGACCCCTAGGTTCCTAGGTACCTAGCCTGAAAGCCACTGGTCTAAAATGAGCCAAATGTCCTTAGATATACATCTTTCAATTGACAGTTGGAGTGGTGTAAAAACCATATCAGCCTGTTATAACACATAAACAGTTCAGGGGTCCCCATGCTCAGAGGCATAAAAGAAGCAGGTATAAAAATTAGAATTTAAAAATTTGGATTCTCTTTGATACAATAACAAAGTTGATCTGAAAACTTAAACATGGCTAGACATAAACCAAAAAACTGGCATGTAACGTGATTCTATGAGTACATTCTAAGTCTACTAATTACAGAAAGCCATTTCCACTCCATTAAATACATTTATTTTGACACAAAAAGGACTGTTGTGATATTAACTGTCTCCCATAGCCTGAATGTAAGCTCCATACAATTCCTGGTTTCAGATTCCACTAAAGGATTACAGGTTACCTTGGTGCATTAATCAGAATCCACTTACATTTTCTACAATGGGACTAGGGCCAACCAGATGAAGGAAGGGTAACTTCTCTGCTTTTGCCAATACTAACAACTCTTGTGACTAAATGCATCATAAGAAGTACAGACCCTGATCCTAGGAACACTGACTGGTGAAGGATAGGAGGGGAGTAAGTGATCCTTTCAGATACTGATTTTATAAACTTTACTAGATTGGTAAAACGTTTTTTGTAACAATTTTTAGGGGAAAAGTTCTTTGAGCCCTAGTTTGCAGAGTGCTTTATTCACTACTACCCCTACGAGGATCATCTAAATAAGTATTTTAAATTAACAAATCAAACATCCCACTATCCTGTTTCACCTGAAAGTAGGGAAGATGTAAGGGAAAAGAGGCAGATGGGAAATACATCTGTACACTTGTAATGAGCAATGTGTAAGGAACCCAGGATTTCACAATGATGACATTCTGACCATACTAACACACCATTCCTATGAACAATGCAGGCAGGCCAGGTCCAAAGGGTAAAGAAGATGAGGGACCCAAGTATAGAATCTTCCCAGATAATAACAATATCAAACATCACGGTCCTTGATTTTTTAAACAAATGATGCTTTCCTGAAATCTAGCATTTCTATTTCCCATACCATCAGGCGAGAACCAGAGTTCTTATGTTTTCTCTGCTCACTTTTGTTATAGTAGCATTCTGGTGCTTACTAGGTATCATTACAGAAGCCATCTACTGAACAAAAGCAACAGTGCACATCAAGTTGCAACAATATCAACCACCCACAAGTACTTAAAAGAGTCGTCTAGTCTAATATGACTGTGGTAACATCCCTACGGCACAAAGAATGTCTAATGTAATTTCTATCTTCATTTAATATGAGATTTCTCAAGTGGTATATTTTAATGTTTCAAATGAAGAGACATAAAATATTAAACTGATATGGAAATACAGTTTATGGAATGGAAAAAATAAGAGCAAGTAAGACTATTTACAATTAAATTATCTATATTTAGGGAAAGATTAAAGTATGATTCCTCTATATTGGCTTCAAATACTTGATAGAGATGCCCACTATAACATCTACATGGTGGCAGCCTTAAGAACTTACTACTCTGAGTCACCGCTAGCATTTCCCCTCACCCCAGAACCTTTTCCCTGCTATGATATACCCTAGAAGATCCCACTAAGGCCGACAGCACCGAGGATGCCAAAAGTAATGCTACCTACTCAGACCTGACTTGCCAAAATACAGGCAAAATAATTCCTGTCTAATTAGGGAATGATCTTTCACCTTCTGACCACCCATTACTTTCACGTCAACAGGGCACAAAATCTACACTAAGAGAAAGAAGGGGGGCAAATTTTTCAGATAATGATTTTCTATCCTTAACCAACTACTATACAACCCACATATAACGTTAGAAGACTGTTAGCAGGAAACACAGCATGTCAACATCACTGATGCCAAAAGGCAGTTACCCTTTTAACATTTAGTAATAGAAACCAGAAAACTGAGCTCTAACTACTTCTAAGTCGAAACTAAGAAATTTACCTGGGATGGGCGTTGAGAGGGAGATGAAAAGGATGGGTAGGGAACAGAAGAAAGCAGAGGTGGTTTATTCTGTGACAGAGAAGAATTAGCATCTTTGATTCATCAGCACTGACTCAGGGAAGACCTGACAGAGTCTCTGGTCTGCCTATTAAGTGCACTACAGCATCTGTTCAAAGGTGATTTCTTCAGTGTTTGAGTAAAATTTACTGTGAAGCCAAAGTTCTTTCTTTTTGCTAGTAATGTGCTTTGTTGCTTTATTGACTTATAAAGGCTTTTATGCAAGAGGGAAGATCAAAATGTATGGAACCTACATTTAGCTTTCTGAGAAAGACTGAAGTATTAAATAACCAACTTAAATACTTGGTCTTGGTTATACCTTCTAAAATCTCAGCCTGTGGAAATGGAAGCAACAAAACTTTTTAAGTATATGATGGTAGACATATAAAAGCACCCTCTCTCTTAATACTTGGGGCAGGATAATGAGCATGTTGAAATCTGTCATGCAGCAGAACATTTCTTGCAATTATTAACCTTCCTCAGTCACTTGAAGTCACTATCTAAGGCATGAACTATGAAACTGCCTCTAAAAACACTATTAAACAGAAAGCTTCCAAACCCACAAAAGAAAAGAAACACTTGGAAAATGACAGTCAAAGGAAGTGAAAGGCAAATAACCAACTCAAAGGCACAGACAAAGTTAGGTGAAAAGAAACTTGATACTATACTTTGGTTTTGCATTTTTGTATTCTTCAGTGTCTGTGTCCTCGTCCTCTGAGTACCAATTATCTCCTCTTCCACCAGCCAAGAGGCCCCTGGCCGCCAACAGTCCTGCAGCATTCCCATAGCCAGTGTATTTCAGCAGGCTATCCACTGCAAAAACAGAATAGGTTTTTAGACAGGAATCCTTGGGTGTGCACTATCATCACTGACCACTCACCAACACAGGGAAGCTGGAGTAAATCTTAAAAGTGAAAAATTTTCAAAGTGTAGTAGTGGTTATACTGAACTACCTACAAATTCTCCTGCATGCTGTGGCGACCAAAAGTCTTTTTTCAGGTTTCTGAAATTCAAATGGAGCTGATTTGAATATACTTTGTGGCAGGAGTGGGGCCTCTGTGACCACCAGGACATTGGTAAGGGTGATGTTTTAAGTTTTTGTTTGCAAATCTTATTTGTTGACCCAGTTTTAGAGACATATTGATTAGAAACTGGAATTAATGAGGGTCAGATTGTGATTTTACCAATATTGCCTGTCATATAAAATTTTTCTTATATCCTTTATAGGAACTGGAGGGAAAGCAAATAAGAAATTTAAGGATATTAGCAAACAGGATAAGCCAAGTTACTGCTTTTTAAAAAAAGTCAGCAATAATATACATGAAAGCACATGGAATCCACTGAGAAGGTAGGCCCAGAAGGTAGACTGGCTGATTTTTAGTGATGAACCTTACTAGCTCGTGGACTTTGGCTGTTATTTTGCAGCTCTGTACCTCAATTTTCTAATCTGGAGAATTGGAATAATATCTACCGCATAGGTGAATACATGCAAATTGCTTTAAAAAGTGTCTGGCACAAAGTTTTTCCCTGGTAATATTAGGCAAAATGATCTTTGATCATTTTTTACTTATCTTAGTCAACATAAACAAAAACAAACAAACAAACAAACAAACACGCCCCACTGAGGCTTGGTGCAGGTCCTCTGTACGTATGACCTTGCTTTGTCATCAGTGTAAACTGACTATCTCTAGGGAAGGAGACAAACAAAACTTTTGCAAGGAAACCTTGAACTATAGGCATTTTTCTGTGTGTATGATTTCTAAGTACCTTTAAGGAAGATATTGAGCAATCACTAGCAGCTTTATTTAGGAGCACTTTCTTTTCTTTAGGTACAATCTCAAAGTGCACATTAAAATAACCAAAAGATAAAAATGGGCAAAATTTACTTAAGGCTTTCAATAAAATGGCAACCTAGAGACAACAGTAAGAAACAGAACATAACACTACGTATCCATGTGTACAGCCTCAGTAAAATCTACATCGGAAATACTATTGCAATTCCAACCACTCACCTGAAAACAGACAAAATAAAGCTGGAGAAGATTCTAAGGGCAACTGAAATGACTTTGGGAACTAGAAAGGGGCAGTGGACAGGCAATAGGTGGGTAAAAAAAGGATACATGTGTAAGAATATGAAATCACGAAGGGTGTGGAGAGGATGACTAGTCATTCATTAAATTTTCAAATGCTTGAACTACAGGGTACCTCCCTTGATGCTGAAAATAAAAGGAAGTCCTGCTTTCAAAGAATATAGCAAACTAGTGCAAAAGGAAACATGGATTAATAATATAAATAATTAGATTAAATTTACACTGTAAGTTTCTACCATTTGCTACCTTAAAACCTATTGGTAACTGTAGTTCCTTTGGTGGTAATTCTCAGTGGGTACTCAATAAAATCATAGTAGAATTTAAAGAGCAATCACAGTGGTGTAATATGAAAGCCCTCTGGATAAATCCGAGATGCTTTCTTGCATTTGGTACCTCTGAGGCAGGACAGTAAGAAGCTAGGAAAATTCCTTGGCCAATTTCTTTCCTATAATGTTTTTAGAAAGTCAGAGCAGCCCCGCCTAGTCTCTTGCCTGTTGCTTCTATCACAGGTCCTTTCTTGTTCTTCTGTCACCAGTTTTAATGAATGTTCTCTCAGAATCACCTGGCCTTGGGCTGTGAAATCTTTCCTGCATGAAGTCAAGAACCCACACGCTGCCAGCTGGCCCTAGGCCAACCTGCTCCAGGCCCGGTACTCTTTCTGGTAACACCTCTGCAAAATGAGGTTTAGTTAAATTAATGACTTCTTAATGGGTTATTAGGGAAAGTGAATATCCAGTGTATACAGGTATTCTTAATATTCATGGAGTCAGACATGACCTTAATGGCACAAGGGCACTGAGGCCAGAGGATCATAGATCTGAACCCCCATCTCACTGTTAAGCATTTTTGATAGGGCTTTTTTTTTTTTAAACAAATAAGGATGTTTAGTGGTCCAGAAAAGAAGTCCTCCCTGAAATTGTGAAATTCTAAATTGACATGATATAAATAAATGGTTTAACTGAATGAACCTAAAAACAAAATAATAAAAAAGGACACAAAATGTAAATAACTACCTGCAAGGGCTAAAGATAAAAAGTTTAAGAATTCAGCGTTTATCAAAGTCCAAAACAGGTTAAAAAGAAGTAAACAGAGCACCGAATAACTGACTATCTTATGCAGACTATCCTCCTGGAAGCTAGTTAACAAAAAAAAAAAAAAAAAAAAAAAAAACCCAGCACTTTTATGAAAACAATGCTTAGTGTTCATTCAGTGGAACAAACATTATGTGCCAACTCTCTGACAGCTTCAGTCACAAAGACAGTTTAAGACACCCTGCCTTCAAAGCAGATGAGGCTATAGCATGAAATCCTTAAAATGGGGTTTGGGGTGGGAGGACAAATGGACTACAAAATCCTCAAAGTGGGAGGCATTTTCCTAGTGAAGCGCTGACCGACATTAAGTATTTTTAGTCCTTGGGTGGGAATCCGTATATGCGAAGGGCACTTAAGTTCTAGTGGTTGGCACCCCTCACCCCTATGCTGAGAAAGGGTCAGCTGTATTTGGTGGGGTCTTTCTAGCTGTTTTTTAGTTTATTGTCAAATATACCATATAACATCCTATTTGATATTGGGGTAAGTAGTAAAAAGGAAAATGGACTGAACTTGGATAAGGTGAGCTGCTAGGGCAAAGAAAAGGTATTCTGGTGATCCTTAAAAGAAAAAGAGACACACAAATATGTGTATTCTTTGTCATAGTAACCTAACTATCCATACAGTTAGGTGAAACTACTGTAAAAATGAAACAAATAGCATTCAGTCAGAAAGTTGCAAGAAATATTTCACCATTACTTTATCAAGATGCTAGAGGGCACCACAAACAGAGGAAAGCAAATGGCAGCACACTGCGAAGTCAGAACTGCCCTGGCAGTCACGGCACTGGTACTTACACAAACGTGGGTTTTATCACACTCTACCGAGAAACGGAAAAAGAGGTTTTGCTCTTTCACGAAGGAAGAATGGCAGAGACATATTCTACCAAAGACCATTCTCCCTTCTCTGCTACACAGAAAAGGATTTATAATCCTTTCCTTCCAAATACTGAAACTTTTAGAAATCCTATACGAGCTTCTCTATCTACTCTTCTATTTCCAGTATCATATCCCTCCACACAAATGCTTGATATATCTTTATAAAGCAAAAATATGACATTACCACCTTCTTGGATAAAACTTTTAATTTCTCCCCTAAAGGCTAAAGCTCAAGTTCTAAAACAGAGCCTAAGGGGTTCTTCATTTTCTGACCTCTGCCTTATTTTCCAATCTCATCCCCTAATTGCTCCTACAGATTGTGAATTCCTCACACCTTGAACTAGCTTCTTTCTGTACATATGAAGGCTGTTTCCCATTTCTCGGTCTTCTCCTGTAAAGACTTTTTTTGACCTGTTCCACTACCCAATCATTCCCTCTTCCAGGCTGCCACAGTACCTGGCACTTTCCTCTCTTAGAGTGCTTACCATAGTACACTGAAATTATTCCTTTATATGGAGAAATCCACAAGACAATGTACAGGGTGGGCAAAAGTAGGTTTAATTTGTTTGTATGGAAAAATACAATAATTAATAAATAATAAAAGAATAAACTGTTTCACATACAGTTGTAAACCTACTTTTGCCCACCCTGTATTCACCAGTGTTCACTGAGAGCACAAATCTTTGCTCTTTTGTTAAACACTTAATGGGGCACCCACTAGCTGTAAGGTACTTTGTTAAATACTATGGCTCCAAAGATGAAGAAGACATGATCTCTAACCTAAAAAAAACTAATGTCTAGAATGAAAGTTCAACAGGTAAAGAAAAGTTACAACATAGCAAATGTAGAAAGTATTAAAAACAGAGATACATAAAAATGATACAAAGAGAATAATTAACTCTGTTGGATGATCAGAGATGTCTTTACAGAGATGAGGCTGAACCTGATCTTCAAGGACAAATAAAGCTTGCCATGCTAACAAAGATGGGGAAAGGCATTCCATGGGAAAAGAACAGCACCTGCTAAGTCATGAGGGTATGCCAAGAAATGGTGCAGTATTATCAGGTAAGAATCAAGAACTTAGTATAATTAAGAATATACTACGGAGACAGATGTGAAGGAAAATTTTGGGTTTTACCACGCAGGTGACAAGGAGTCATGAAAAGTTTTACAGGGGGAATGATAAGATTATATTTGTATTTTTAGAATAATCCCTCTGTTAGTCATGTGGAAGACAAAGTGAAGAAAACTTCGCCAGAAAGAGATGATACTTTCCTAGTTTATTAAGTCATATTTACATTTGGGAATCCCCAGAAAAAAGGCTCAAACAGAAGTCAAGGGAGAGAATAAGATCACCCAGAGAGCAACGTGAAGTAAGAACAGAGGCCGGAAAAGAACTCTACAGGACAGTGTGGCAACTAAATGTGGACAAAGTTAGGCATTAGCAAACAAGACTACAAAGAAAAGACAGGGAGGCAGGTCAAAGAAAATTGGAGTACGTGGTAGCATAGAAACAGAGTGGGCCACAGTGTCCACTGCTAGGAGAGATTTAGTAAGAGAAAGACTAAAAAATACCTACGGTGTAATTTGTTAGTTACCTTGTGACCTGAGAGCATTTTCAGTGGAATCGGGGTGGGGCAGGGAATGGCAGTGGAAGCCTGACTGACAGCAAGCTGAAGCCCGAGTGGGCCTCAACCAAAAAAAAAAAGCAGGTCAATCTTTCAAGATGCTAAAATGTGCAGGACAGTGACATGAAGATGCATATATGTTGAAGAAAACATTGGAGAAAGTTAAAAAATAGAGGAATAGAGGGTAACACCTGATGGAACAAGCCTTCCCAGAAGACAGGAAGAGAAGAGATCAACAGGACAGGGTGACTGTTTAGCTCAGAGCTGAAAAGACAGTCCTCTGAGCGAGAAAGGAGACAAAGGTAAGTTTATAAAGGTGTGGGGGTAAGGGCTGAGGGATGTCAAGCCTTATTTATCTCTGCAATTCAGCCCCCACCACAATGCCCAGCACATAGTGGGAAGTAATAAATGTGTTAAAAGGGGAGGGGGAACCCCACAAGGGCAGGGGGTTTTACAAATTATTTTTATTCAACCATGTAAGGCCTAACTTTAGGCTCACTTTACAAAGTACACAATTAAAACAGGTAATTAAAGTTTAGTTTTGTCAGGGCTCCACAAAACAAGTTAGCAGCAAGAGCACAAGTTAACTCACGGACCACCATCAGTTGGAGATAGTTTAGCCTGGCACAGATGGGTATGCAACATATGTGGGTAGTTCTTTCTGTGCCAAGTCTTCCACAAAATTCTGCCCCACTTCAATTTTCCTTCTTAATCCAGTCTCTGTGTTCCTAACCCAGTGTGATGGCTGCTTGTTGTCTCTACTCAGTGGTCTGACTTTGGAGCCTTGATCACGGTGTCTTCACTTTCTTTCTTTTTTAAAAAAACTAATTGTATTTTTTTCCATTACCATTTACCCGCCTCCACCCACAATCACCACACTATTGTCCCTGTCCATGTCCATGAGTCCTTCTTCCCCTTTTCTCCATCCCTCCACCCTCTGACCCTACCCCCAACCTCCAGAGCTGTCAGCCTGTTCTCTCTCTAAATTCCCACTTCTGGGAATTTATCCGAAGAAACCCAAAACACAAATTCAAAAGAATATAAGCACCCCTATGTTCATTACAGCATTATTTACAATCACCAAGATTCGGAAGCAGCCCAAGTGTCCATCAGTAGGTGAATGGATAAAACAACTATGGGACATTTACACAATGGAACACTACTCAGTTGTAAAAAAGAAGAAAATTTAACTCTTTGTGACAGCATGATAGACCTGGAGAACATTATGCTAAGTGGAATAAGCCCGTCAGAGAAAGACCATGCCATATGATTTCACTCATATGTGGAATCTAATGAGCAAGGTGAACTAGCAAGCAAAATAGAGACAGACTCACAGAGAGCGAGCAGGATGACAGCTCTTGGGGTGGGGTGGTTAGGGGGCGGAGGGACTGAGCAAAAAGGACTCATGGATACGGACAATAGTATGGTGATTGTGGTGGGGATAAATGGTAATGGGAAAAATACAATAAAAATAAATTACTTTGCATTTCTCTGATGATTAGTGACACTGAACATCGTTTCATATGTCTATTGGCCATTTGTATGTCCTCTTTGGAGAAGTGTCTGTTCAGATCCTTTGCTCATTTTTAAATTGTATTGTTTATTTTATTTGGTATTGAGTTTTATAAGTTCTTTATAAATTTTGGATATTAACTCCTTATGAGGTATACTGGCAAATATCTTCTCCCATTTGTCCATACTACCCAAAGCAATCTATAGATTCAACACAATTCATATCAAGATAGCAATAATGTATTTCACAGAACTAGAGCAAATATTTTAAAATTTATATGAAACCACAAAAGGCCCCACATAGCAACAGCAATCTTGAGAAAGAAGAACAAAGTTGGAGGAATCATGCTACCTGATACCAAATTACACTAGAAGGCTGTACGAATCAAAACAGCATGGGACTGGCATAAAAAGAGACACAAAGATTAATGGAATAGAATAGAGCACCCCAAAATAAACTTGTACCTTTATAGTCAATTAATATTTGACAGAGGAAGCAAGCACATATGATGGACCGAAGATAAGTTCATTCAATAAATGGTGTTGGGAAAATTGGACAGATATGTGCAGAAAAATGAACCTAGACCACCTTATTACACCACACACAGGAATAAGTTCAAAATGGATTAAAGACTTAAATGTTAGACCTAAAACCGTAAAAACTCTAGAAGAAAACACAGGCAGTGAAATTCTGGACACTGCTTATAGCAGTATTTTATCTGATATATTTCCTTAGGCAAGGGAAACAAAAGGAAAAATAATCAGAGACTACATCAAACTAAAAAGTTTTTGTATAGTAAAGGAAACCATCAACAAAATAAATGGTTCCTTCACTTTCAAACAGCTCTGAATATCCTTAAAAGGGAAGTTCAGCCACAAGAAATTTATTTCATTTTGATATAGTCTGCCTCCAAACCCAACCCAAATTCCAAATTTTGATAACTTTTATAAGTTCAATAAGGACTACAAACTTTTTTTGCTGGAAGCTTTTAAAATTAGAATTATTTGACAGCATTTAAAAACTGAGAGACTTTATGTAAAAATTCAGAGTCCTGGCTTCTCTTGGAAAATAATGTAAGACTTGATAACAATGGCTACATGTTCCTTCGTGATAATAATCAGCTGTTCCCCAGTCCAACCCACTGTCTCCCCCACAATGAGCTCAGTGTCAGTTTTCATTTATCATCTTATGTCCAGTCCATTTGACTTACTTTTATTACCAGCCTGACACTTGTAGGCATTTGAGTCATAACCTCTGATAAGAAAGTAAAATATAATATGAGGGCAGTGAACTTTTTTATCTTGTACAGATACTCTGTATTCCCAGGTTCTAGCTCAAAAAGTATCTGTTAAATTAGTAAATTTTTATTCTAGAAGAATAAATCTACTAAACTTAAAATCAAATTGGAAGAAAAAGCAGATGAATTGTACATATTCAAGTGTACATATGAATTGTTAAAGGTCAAATGAAAAATATACAATTTTGCTAATATGGGTTGCCTTTAGGCTCAAAGTTAGGACTATGAAACACAAATACTGGGTCCAAGGGGCAACAAAGCTAACCACTTCAAATGAAAAACAATTAACAAACTCCTTTATAAATGCACACATTGTATTTGCTATGACATTCACTAAGTCATTAGAAAGGTTATTACATTTGGACATAAATACATCTACCATATTTGCTGACATTCTCTAAGCCATTAGTAATTTGACTATTTAGATATGTAATTTGTTATTTAGATATATAATTATAGAGGAAATAAACTTTATTTTCCCCATTTAATAACTTTTTTAGAAGTAACACAAGAAATGTATGCTCACTGTAGAAAAAAATTACAAAATACAGAGAACTAAAAAAAGCTTACAGTCATCCTACTACTCAGAGGAAACAATGGATACTATTTTGGTGTTTATGTTGATAAACCCTTTTTAATAAATAGATACATATGTGGGTGGTTTAGATCTGTGTGTACACACACACACACACACACACACACACACACACATAATTTTACTTTAAAAAACAGCTAATTTTTGATCTCAGAAAAACTGATTCAATTCAGCCAGTATTTGCAGGTTATAGGCTAGTACTATAGTACTATACCTGCCAAGTCTTTTTTCAAAGTCATGAAAGAACTGAGTTGTTTAAAAGAGCAGCTGTTAAGTACCTAGTCTATGATAATAGTTGAAGGTAATTATTATGAGAGGAGACATGGCAGAACTGAATGATAAAACTCAAATTTGGGCTTTAGCCCTAAGCAACTACATAACCTTGGAGAAGTTACTGAAAGGCTCTCAAATGCCAGACTGCCTCCTTTATGACACTGGAATACTATTTATCTTAGAGGGTCCTTATGAGAATTAAATGGGATTATGGAGTAGGACATTCAGCACATGGTACCTCAACACATAATAACTGTTTTGATCGTTATGACATTGGTCAAATTATGTTGTTAATACACCATCATAGCAGGAACTGAAGTGGTTGGATCAATCAGTTAAAAATGAAGTTTAGAAATTCAATGGACACAACTCAATAGCAAAAACATGAATATAGCTGACCCTTGAACAACACAGGTTTGAACTGTGCACATGGGTCCTCTTACATGCATATTTTTCAATAAATACGTACAGCACTGTAAATATATTTTCTCTTCCTTATGAATTTCTTAATATTTTCTTTTTTTACACTTACTTTATTGTAAGAATGTAGTATACAATACATAAACAAATATGTGTTAATTGACTGTTTATGTTCCCATCAACAGTAAATTTTTAGTAGTTAAATTTTTGGGAAAGCCTAAGTTATATGTGGGTTTTCAATGGTGTGGGAGGTCAGGACCCCTAAACCCCTATGTTGTTCAAGGGTTAACTGTAAGTTGACTATAAGTGGGCAAAGGACCAGAATAGGCCTTTTTCCAAGGGAGACACAGAAATGGCCAATAGCACATGAAAGGGTGCTCAACATCACTAATCATCAGGGAAATGCATAACAAAACCACAGTAAGAGATAACCTCCACCTGTTAGGATGGCTTTTATCAAAGGCAAGAGATGGTAACTGTTGGCAAGGATGTGGCAAAAAGGGATTCCTTGTACACTGCTGGTGGGAATATAAATTGGCGCAGCTATTATGGAAGATAGTATGGAAGTTCCTCAAAAAATTAAAAATAGAATTACCATATGATCTAGCAATCCAACTACTGGGTCTATTTCCAAAGGAAATGAAATCAGTATCCCCAAGAGATATCTGCATTCCCATGTTCATTGCAGCATTATTTACGATTGCCAAGATATGGAAATAAGCTAAGTATCCACCAACAGATGAAAGGATAACAGAAATATGGTAAATAAATAAATAAATAAATACATACATACACACAATGTCATTCAGCCTTGACAAAGAAGGAAATCCTGTTATTTGCAACAATATGGATAAACCTAGAAACATTGTAAAGGGAACAAGCCAGATACTGTATAATCTCACTTATATGTGGAATCTTAAAAAAAGAAAGAAAAAGACAACTCAGGGGAGTACAATGGTGGTTACCAGGAGGTAGGGTAGGGGGTATGGGAAGTGGGGAGAGGCTGGTCAAAGAGTACATGCCTTCAGTTATAACATGAGTAAGTTCTGGGGATCTAATGTACAGCATGGTGACTATAATTGACACTGTATTGTACACCTGAAATGTGCTAAGAGAATAAATCTTAAGTGTTCTCACCGTACACAGTAACTATATGAGATAGTGGATGTATTAACCTGATATGATAATAATTTCATAATGTGTATTTATATCAAATCATCATGTTATGTACTTTAAATGTATATAATTTTATTTGTTAATTATACCTTATAACGCTGGGGTAAAAAAAAGAATTCAACTGACTTAAGATTTTGAGGGACATGAGTAGTTTTCTACTTTCAAATGATCTATCTCACAAAACTTAGATACTATAAAAGAGTGGAATATAAAATCTGCTTAGATGGGACTTTTATACCAGTATGTTCATAAACTAGGAGATGAAGAAATAGGTAAAAATATCAGAATAATGGTCAAAATGCCTTGTTTGGAGAACTTGCCTTCCGCAGAGCAAATAACCCGTAAAATTTTGGGAAACATATTAAATTGTTAGATGTATCTCGGAAGACAATAAATTTTTTGTACTTATAAAACAGCATTTATTACATTGTAATGTAGTTATGTTGTATAGTTATTTTTAAGCATCTTTCTACTTCTACCTTACCCTATCCCAAGTGTAAAGGCTGCCTCTTACACATTTTTGTACTTCTATCTAGTATATTATATAGCTTGCACTCTAACAATTTATTGACTAAACACCTTAGTCAAGAGCCCTGACCAGTGTGGCTCGGTTGGTTGTGTGTCGTCATGCAAAGTGGAAGGTCACTTGTTCCGTCCCCAGTTGGGGCATGTACGAGAGGCAACGGATCAAGAGAGGGGAGAGGTTTCTCTCCCTCCTTCCCCCTCTCTTCCCCTCGCTCTAAAAATAAATAAATAAATAAAATCTTGGGGAAAATGAAAGAACTTAGTGAAGAAACCAAAGCTCCTATAGCTTTAATTACAAGAGTAATTAAAAGGGGAACTAACCCAGGCCTTTTTCTGGTTATCAAAACCAGAACTAATACAGCACTGAATTAGCTATGCAGATTTTTCATAATGGATCCAGGTCCTGATTCATCAAGATTTAAGAAGTCTGAGTTAAGGATACAGAAGACAGAGTTTAAGTGTGAGTATGTTTGGTAGTACATCTACCTGTCTCAATGAATTGAGAAGCATACAGAAAATGTCTTTAAATTATTACTTTTAGTATCTCCTCAGGCCTCTAATAGGACAGAGAGTAACCTCTGAAAAGGGTGGAATGATATAGCTACTACCATCAGAAAGATTTTTCGAACTCCCTCAGATAAATATAAAAGTAGAGGGCAAGGAGAGTTTAACCTACCTCTCTCCTTGCAAAGGACAAAAAGGAATTCAGCAGCAATTTGTTTGACTCCAAGGTCAACGTGTGTCATGAGGCGCACCAGCTTATTTCTCACAGTTGAGCCGACTTCAGGTCGATTTGTCACATCCCTCAGTGGTGGTAAAACCTAATGGTACAAATGCAAAAACCATCATCAATCATGGGTGCTAGAGCAAGCAAGGATGACATGAAATTGGTTAGTCTTGTAAGGTCTACTGAGCTCAGGTTTGTAAGAGGCAAAAAAAAAAAACACAAAACACCCCAAACATTTAAATAGATATGCTTCCAAATAAAATAAAACTAAACAACAACAACAACAAAAACAAACCTCAAATAAGTCCATGCCTGTAATGAAATTTTGTTTGAAGAGAAACATCTCTTCACTGTACCAGCAAGATATACTCAAATCCATTTCTGAGCTTCTACTCATCACAGCACCTGGAATACCTCTGCTTGCCTTTGTCAAAATCCATTTTCAAGTCTGGGTCAAGTTTTTCTTTATTCCGTGGAGGCTTCCTTAATACACTGACTCTCATCAATTTTTCCCTTCTTTTAATTCCTGCAACATTTTCTATTTACTAGGAAAAAAATCTGTACTTATGTTTTATAATAAAAATGGCTATTATTACTTTCATGTGCTAGTTGCTGTAATAGGTATATATATTATTTTCCATAATCAATCCTCACAGTAACCTTGCATGGGAGGTAGTGATATCACCATCATCCCAACTGTATAGACGGAGCCTCAGAAGGCTTATGTAACTTGCTTGGTTTCATTTGCTCACAGTCACCCATCCCTCTACCCAGACCCCATCCCCTCTTCTGAGTCTCCTCTCATATCACTGGTTGTTTTTTCTGTTTCTTCTACTGATTCACTTCTTTCTTGTTTTCTGAGTGTTGCAATATTCAAAGGTTGAGTTCTTGAGCAATATTTCTTCACTATTTTCACTTACTCGAGGGGGTCATCTCATCTAGTATTATGGTGTTATATGCTCTCTATATACTGATAGCTCCTTAAGTTACATCTCCATCTTGATTTCTTCTCTGACCTCCAGACTTTTACAGGCCTCTCAGATGTAGCATGTCCTAAACAGAACTCTTGATGCTCCTAGCAAAGCTGTGCCTTCTGTAGTTTTCTATCTCATTAAATGGCAAGTCCGTTCTTCCAACTGTTTGGTACAAAAACCTTGGAAATATCCTTGACTCCTCTCTTTCACACCCACATTCAATCCATCCGCAAATTACTTTTGCTCTACCTTCAAATATATGCATAATCCAACCACTTCTCACTACCTCCTCTAGTATTACCAAATCTGAGCTACCAATACTTTTCACCTGGACTATTGCCACAGCCTCCTAAGTGTCCCCGCTTCCATCCTGGTCTTTCTGTGATTTACTCTCTATATACCAGCCAGGATGATCCTTTGAAAGTCAGATCATGTCTTTTCAATGTCCTCCAGTTCCCATGGCTTCTCATCCCACTCATAGTGAAAGATGAGGTCCTCACAACTCCCTTGGGTCTCACATACTCCAGCTTCCTGTAACTTTTCTGACTGCTTTGCTACTACTTGTTTACACTGGTACAGCCACAAAAACCTCCACGGAACTCCTTCAACACACCAGGCAACTTCCTGCTTCTTGGTCTTTGCATTTGCTGCTCCCTTTGCCCAGAATATCTTTTTCTAGAAACTTGCACGGCTTATTCCCTTACTCCCTCAGGTCTGTTCAAACATCACTTATAGGAAGACAATCCTTGACCACCTACGTAACTAACCTTTACCATCCTTTTTTACCACCCTCTCATTTTAATTTTCCTCATAGCATTTATCACCACCAGACAGTATTTATTTATTTCTTTATCGCCTGTCTTCTCCTACAAGAGTCAGTGTGGTATGGAAGCAGAAATTTCTGTTTTGTTTACTCTTCTCAGTGCCTGGTAATTTATAGGCAATAATTCCTGTCTGAAGGAAGAGTAAATCAATTCAAGCCACTTTTAAAAAGTGACTTCTATAAGCTAGGCATTATGCTAACAAATGAGGATAGACAAAGAGTCAATTAATAATTTACTGTGCCAGACCTTTTATATGTATATTATTTTATTTAATCCATTCCACTTATTTCCCTCCTTCCCTCACTCTCTATACTGAGTGCCTACCATATATCAGGAGGTACTGTAAGCAATGGAGAAATTACTGAATAAAAATGGAAACAAAGTCTCAAAAAATTGAGTAACCTAACCAAAGGGTTTACAAAATCTCTATTTTAACATCCCTGAAAAGGCAGGGTAGAGCACAATGCTCTTTGTGTTCAATGGCACAATGCAGTTGTGCAGTAAAGTCTTACTTTTTGATTCAGTCAACCATACTGAGTTTAACTTCTAATTCTAGAAGAACAAGACTTGTAACAAATAATTTCATATAGCATGTTCCCATAGTTCCAGAGTACAGAATCTATAAACAAAGGTTATCACACAAAAACTTTGTTAGCTCCTTAAAATATGTTTGGACTCCTTAAAATATGTTTTTTAAGTGAAATTTTGATGTTTTTATTTTTATATATTACACCCAGATGAACTACATAGGTATGGACCCTTTCTCTTACCTCCCAAATACTACCCTCCGACAATCTTTCTTTCCTTTGACAAATCTCGTCTAGCTTCTTTTTCAAATTCACAGCATCCTCATCTCTTCTATATGCCTTTCCAGACTAACCCAACTTGGATCAGTCATTTCTACCATCTATACTCTTTCTACCTGCTCAAATACAGAATACTCAAGACCAATTTCCTTTGGGTATACATGAGTAGGATTTCATCAGGTATTAACTACAGGGCATAATAATTAGTTAGCCATGACTCCATTTACACTATTATCAAAGCCAGGCATCTGTTACTTTAAGTTCTGCTTTTCCTGATTATCACACTCTACAGTGTATCCTCCTCAGAAGGAAAGTGGATTTATATATTGTGCCTTGTATCTTTAGTTATAAGGCTCAATTTCATCTACTTGTCAAGTTTCATCTACTTATCTATACTGTAGTGTTTCTAGCCCTGGCTGGTGTAGCTCAGTGGATTGAGCATGGGCTGAGAACCAAAGGGTCACCAGTTTGATTCCCAGTCAGGGTACACACCTGAGTTGCAGGCCAGGTCCCCAGTGGGGGCCACGTGAGAGGCAGCCACACATTGATGTTTCTCTCTCTTTCTTCCTCCCTTCCCCCCTCTCTAAAAATAAATAAATAAAATCTTTAAAAAAAAAACAATGAAATATACTGCAGTGTTTCTTTGAGGACAGGGAGTGGCTCTCATAACCTTTTGTATCTACATAATGGGTGACCCAAGGCCTTCATATAAAGAAGCTGTTTAACAAATAAGTTTTTTTGGCTGTCTTGATTAGAGATAGCAAAATCTAAACAGTTGAGTTGTACCTGGATCTCCTATGTGAAAAAGCAAAATGTATAAAACTTAAAGTATTTTCATTTATTATTCTTCATCAAGTCCTCAGGGTCATGGTAGAATGTCTTAACATAGTTAAACTTGGAAATGACCTTAATTCATTAATTAACTAGTTTATTTTGCTTAAATGATTATTCGTGCTTTCATAATACCTCTCTCTTCCTCCAACAGACTGTAAATTCCTCAAAGACAGACTCCCTACTTTCTAATCTCTCCTAATCAGCAATATCTAGTAATGTGCTCTACAGAGAGTGAAGTGCTTATTAAATCTTGACCACAAACATAAAGGGGGGAAAATGAACCTGGTACACTTATTAGGGGAAATTCTGTAAGGCAATAAATGAACAATGGGGTGAATGGTGGTACCATGTACTGGAATGTATAAAGGAAGAGAAGAAACAGGGTAGAGGGGATGAAAAATCAAGAGATTAGTTTGGAATATGTTAAACTTAAGATACTTACTACACATCTGCCCTGACCAGTGTGGCTCAGGGGCATTGTCCAGTAAACCAACAAGTTGTGGGTTTGATTCCAGGTCAGGGCACATGCCTAGGTTTTGGGTTTGGTCCCCAGTTGGGGGGCATAAAAGAAACAACTGATTGATGTTTCTCACATTGATGTTTCTCTCCCTCATTCTCTCTCTCTCTTCCTCCCTCCCTCCCTTTCCCTCTCTCTAAAATCAATAAGCATGCCCTCAGGTAAGGGGGAAAAAAAGATGCTTATAACTTACTACACATCCAATGGGAGGAGATGAGTAGGTAGTTTGCTATATAAGTCTGGACTTTAGGGGATAGGATAGGGCTGGAGATAGAAATTTGGGAATCTATATGATTCCCAAATTTAGATGATTTAGATGATTTTTCAAAACCATGACTGCTGATTTAGATGATTTTCAAAACCATGACTGCTGAATGAAATCAAGAAAAACACTGCTAAAGAAGGGCAGAGAAATGGGGAAGCAGCTTAAGAAGTAGTGTTAAGGGAGGGTTTTTTTGTTTGTAATGGAAGATGCGTTTGGGTGCAAACAGAGAAGACCAATACATTAAAATATATAAATGTAAGAAGAAGGAGAGGGAATAAATGCAGGAACCAAGTTCTTGAGAAGGTGAGAGGGAAAGGGATCCAGGATAAAAGTGCAGACGCTGGCCACAGAAGGAAGCAGGGACAATTCATCTGTTGTGATGGAGGGGGAGACAAAAGATATGGTGGTACAGATGCAGTGATGGAAATATGATTTCTTACCATGACCTCTAACTACTACCATCCTACTTCAAACCTTCACCATCAGCTCTCTTTGGGCCAGTCTCCTCTCATCCACTCACACTCCTAATCCATCCTAAACACAGTAGCCAGAGTTATCTTTAAATGAGGTCATATCACTCCCCTGCTCTGAACGGTCCAATGCTTTCCCGTTTCAATTAAAGAGAATCAAAAGTCCTATGCAATCTTAAGTTATTTAGTTCTTGCTTACCTCTTGTACTTCATTCACCACTCTTCCCCTTGCACACTGTTATCTAGCCTTCTTGCTTTTTCTTAAGCATTCCAAAGCATCGTCTCCTCTTAGGGACTTTGATCTTGTTCTCTCTGGTACATTCCTCTTCCAGAATATTCTCAGAAATCCTCTTCTTATTTATTCAAATTTCTGCTCAAATGTCCTTTCCTTAGAAAGGCCCTCCTTTATTCCTAAGCCTCCCCTTCCCCTGCTAACACTTATCTTCAGAACATGTATCACCACTTGCCATTATATCATATATTTATGTTTACTTTTTGTCCCCCTACTATAAGATAAATGCCACAAGGCGAAGACTTCATCTGTATTTCGATGCTTAGAACAATGCTTAGCGCACAGCATACAGTAGATTTCAATAAATATTTGTTGACTAAAAGAATAAATTACTCAAAAAATAGACAGGATCACTTATTTCTGGATTAGGAAGATTTCATAAATTAAAACAAACTTTTCTGAGTTTCTGACTTTCTGGAAAAAAACATTATGAAAGAATTCAACTCATTAATCCTATGTTCAAAAAATCCACATAGAAGATTAACTTTTTGATGTAATGTGCATTGAACAGTTACCTGATCTTTGAGAAATTTTCTGATGTTTCGATGGGCTCGGGAACATTCTGTTAATAAGCTGAGAACTGGAGTTAAGCCCTCTCTATAGCTGCTTCCCTAAAAAGAAAACCGTACATGCTACATTAGTTTAGTTTCTAACAGTATTACTTTCCCCCACACAACAGCATATAATACACCTTTTTGAGGGGGAGACATTTTATGTCACCAACGCTTTAAAAATTATTTTCCTAACAATATTTCCACTGCATCAGTTACCTTCATGTTTACTAAGGCTTACTTTTATCCTTCCTGAATTTTGCTATTTTTTGTAGGGTCCTCACAGGCTTAACCAAGGGGCTTAAATGAGGCAAAGGTTTTGATGACCTCCCCCCTCAAATTACCTTGCTGCCTTTCAATATAGTTACTTGACAAAGCAAGTGACAAATAAGAGAAAATAAGCAACTCACAACAAATGGGAAGTTGGTAATTTTCTTTTAGAGATATCTTTTAGATATTATGGAAAGCACTTATCATTAATTTTTTTGGGGGGGAGGAAAATTTTTACTTCCAGGATTTACAAAATACTTACATGGAAAGGTAATTTTTCCTTTGTTTTCAGGCACTAGACAAAATTTTGGCATTGTAGCAACACAATTCTCAGCTTTAAACAAATAAAGCTGAAAACTGTGTTTCAGCAGTTTATCACATATTATAATAAAGTGCTTTCCAGAGTAGAAATAATTATGCAAGATGTCAAGTATTTAAAAAAGCTTAGATTTTAAAGTCATGTCCTGTGATGTTTTCACGTATGGCACATTTATATTCTTTATAAGCATTTCCTCAAGGACTCCATTCTGTCAGTCTTACCTTGTCTATCCTCTTCTCCATAAAATTGAGTAAAACATGAATGGCCTCCATATTCATACCATTGTACACCATTGTATTGTTTTTCAAAACTGTTTCTTTCTCAGTTGTTTTATCACTGGGTAGTTCATCTAGAGTCGTTGCCTCTTCGGCTGTTTCTTCATGGGTTAATGGACAAATGAGAACATCCAAACAAGAGACCGGAACATTGCTTAAAAGGTTGACTGCATTGCTGAAAAGCAATTTAAAAATACAATATTTTAATCTGATTGAACAGTCCTTTAAAATGCAAACATAGTAAGTTCAGAAGTGACTTTCAGGAGTCAATTAAAATTTTTCTTTTTCAAAATGAGCCTTTAATATTACTTGGCATTTACTGACTAAGAGACAGAAAATAAAGAGAACTATTTCAAATACACATAAGACAAATTAGAAAGAACAGATGTTAAATGGACACACACAGTCACATGATGTCATGCCACTTTCTGAAATGCTAAAATAGGAATTAGTGAGTTTTAACGCCAGCTCTTTAATTTTATTATGACACAATGCTAGCTTTGCTTTTTTTCCTTGGGGTTTTAAATCCTTTTGTGGATCCACTGGTGTTTTATTATTCCTTAGATTACAACATAAAGCATTTGAGAAGCTCTGTATATAAGCAGCTTATCACAGGCAGCAACATTAAAAACCAAATATGTAGGATTAAGTTTTGTTCTTTCTAGATGTAGAAAATACAATTTTTAGATCACCTCATTTTTTTTGTAAGACATGTGTAGAAAATGCGTAAAGGTGCTTTTTCTTGCTCTCTTGTCACCAGGTCTCTTTAAAAGAGGCCAACACAGTTATTTTCGATCTCTCTCCCAAAGGCCTTTCTGCTATATGTTAATGAATACACAAGCCTGGAATGTACACCAGTAGGGGGAACCCAAACCTTATATTTTTGATACTCCCTAAAAATCTTGCACTTTTGCTCAGTGCATAAGAGATTAAAATGACTCCAACAATTTAAAAATTAGACATGTTCTCAATTAACATATTTCCCTTCACCTGCTATTTTATATTCTTTCAAAGGAGAGTCGGTTTCTGTGCTCACTGGATCTTATAAGCCTGTGCCTCAGAACTTCCTGATAAACAACAATGGAAAGACAGGCATTACATTTCCTAGTGACAGAGAAGCACATCTAAAAATAACCACATCCTGACTAAAAATAAACTCTTGCAAATGCAATTTAAAAGTCTAACCACTTGGAAACCAAATTCAGGGCTTAATCTATCAGATGCTGTCTTAATTTAGATCACAGTAGTTCCTTTTAATTTAGACTATGGTGACACTCTCAAAAATACAACAAAATGAACAACAAAACAGAAATAAAATACAAGTTTTTTTCTCTCCTTTACTCTGAAGTGTAGGCTCCATTCCCCCCCATGAATATTTCTTTTCTTTATTCTTACGAGAAAAATTAATAACAAATCAAAGTTTTAAAAGTAGACAACACAGAGCAATGAGTGGTAATATAAAGGGTATCAAAGAAATCTGAATCGAGAACAAAGACAGTTTAACAAGTTCTAAGAATGAATGGCTCTTGGTAAAATAAAAGTTACCTGGTTGTTCCCACTAAAAATCTACTATGGCTGCTGCTGCTGCTGCTATTACTAGTACAGTTAAAGTCCCTAATTTTGGTTATTTGTAAATAATCACAAGCAGTTGAAATAAAATACTTTCTCCACAACTCTTCTTTAAAATTTTTTTGCAAACATCTGTAGTTCCTTATCTACAGTTAAAAATGTTTCACTTCTGACTTAAACATTTGGAAACTGTTATTAAATATCATACATTCAATAAAGTTAAAAGAAACAAAAAAACTCTACTTCAGAATTACTTTCTAAAACTGTGCAAGCCATTCTGAAATGTTAGAGGATTTTTTTAACACATAGGGCAATAGGCTCTGAAGTCCATCCACAGTATAATTCTATGCATCTACCATAGAGACCACACTGAAAAGTTTAAGACGATGCATTTAATTACAAAGGAATGTTTCCATTTAAATTCATTAAAAATAGGCAGGATCCAGGAACTCAGCAAATTTGAGAAACCAAACGTACAGTTTGATTCAACAAATATTTGGAGGTTTTAGGCTTTTCAAGAAAAGTTCCAATTTTCTCATTTCTTATTAAACAACTGGGTTCCCAAACAACTACAAAATTAATTTTCTGGCTCACTGTGTTTGAGCTATTCTTTTAAAGCAAGAAAGGCCAGCTTTTTGAGCTCTGTCACTTCTCTGACAGTTTTATTTGTGGTAGAAGAGTGTATGAAATTCTCCAGCTACCAGGAAGTCAGTGACTATGCACAGATCCACACAATGGTGTTTGCATTCCTACTCCAGGGGGTAGAAATAGTGTGTATATTACTCTCCCCTTTTCAGCTTCCTAGAGATCATTAATCACTGGGACATGACATCCTCCCACTCATACTCCCAGCCCCCTCCTGATATGCAGATTTAAAAGCAAGGACTATTTAGAGCTCCTTAATGCCCTGATTAAAGCCTTGCTGTGGGAGAGGGAAAGCAATCTAAAATCCAGTCCTGTATCAATTGCTGGACTAAATATAATTTAATACCAAATGACATTAAGGAACATGATAACAGTACATGCAGACCCACAGCTGTTAACAAATCTTCCTGGTCAAATGTATCTTCTTTATGTTTGGGGATCACATATCTTTTTTCATGGCTGCAAAATCTACTTAAATGAACCTTAATATTTCCCCAAGATTTTTAGGTGTAAATACCTAAATTCATTTTAATCTCACTCAATTCAGTAATTATTTATTAATTACTTGTGCTAGGTATTGCTTCAGTCAGGTATTATGAAGAAAACAGAGACAAATCCCTGCCCTTATGGAGCTCATTTTCCAGTATGGAGAGAACAGTCAATGAAAAGTAAATAAAATGCTGAATAGAAGGTGATTAAGTGGTCTGGGAGGATAACCCAGGAGGGTAAGATAGCCAGGACATATGGGCTGTAATTTTGAATAGAGTGGTTAGGACAGACTTCCCTGAGATGCTGCCATTTAAGCAAAGATTTAAAGGAAGTTAGGGAGTCAGCCATGTGTTCCCTGGCGAAAGAGCTCTCCAGAAAGAAGTGCAAGAAGCAAAGGCCCCAGGGCTAGAGTAGCGGCATGCCTGAGGTGCAAAGAGGTTGATGTGGCTGCACCACCACAGACAGGAAGAAGCGGCCAGAAGACCAAATAGATAACAGGGGGTCACACTGGTCTTGCAGGCTTTTACAACTTTAGTTTCTATCATGAGTGAAATAGGGAGTGACTGAAGGGGTCTGCACGGTGACATACTCTAATTTATGTTGAGAACAGGTGGCAGGATATCAAAGCTGAGGAAGACCAGTTAGGGTGTGTTTCTCTAGTGATTCAGGTGAGTGAACAGGAATAACAGTGAAGTGGTTAGACTTGGACACATTTTGAAGGATTTCCTGACAGGCTAAAGCAGGGTGCGAAAATCCAAGGTTCTAGCTTTAGCAAGTGGAAAGCTGGAGTTACCATAATCCAAAATGGGAAATACTGTAGGAGAAAACAGCTCTTTAGGGGAAAGTTAAGTTGAATTTTGAATATATTAAATTTGGGATGTCTATTAGACTTTCTAGTGGACTTGTTAGTAGGAAGTTAGTTACAGAGTCTGGAGTTCAGGGAGAGAGATATAAAATGAGGAGTCATTAGCATATAGATGGTATTTAAAGATAGATGATTGGATTAGATTTGTAAGAGAGTATGGACTGGAAAACTATGAGGGCTGAGCCTGGCTGGGGCACTAGATCATACAGAACCTGAGGACTAGAGGAAGAAATTACAACTAGTGAGGTAGAAGGAAAATCCAGATAGTATGGTATCCTGGAAAAAGGTAAATAAGTAAGCCTAGAGTCACCTGTGACAAATGTGGACAGAATAAATAAGATGACAACCGAGGAATGTCCACCGGATTTCGCAACACAGAAGTCACTAGGGACCTTAGTAATAGCTGTTCTAGTGCAATGCTGGGACTAAAGCCTGAGTAGTTTGTATTGAAGAGGGGATAATAGAAGAATCAGACAGCCAACACCTAGAGGAGTTTCCTGCAAAGGGCAAGAGAAGACTGGGGCGGTAGCAGATAGGGAAGAGTGTTAAGAAAACCTGGATCTGAGTTATGGTGAGAAAGACCCCTGAATGCTGCTCACAGCAAAGTGTAATCTTTTAAGCCCATAGTCACTTGGTATGGTTCTTTATTCCTACCTTTGTCTACAATTTCTCTTGCCTAGAACATTCTCATTCTTTAAGACTAGCACAAAACTCACTTCATTCTCACAAATATTTACTATGCCTTGTGCTAGGTGCTAAATATACAAAAATAAATAAAATATACTCCTTTCCCTAAGGAAAGGCAGCATAACATAATTTGTAGAGAAATGGGCTCAATTCGAGGTTGCCTCTTAGTAAAAGTGTGCCTATCGCAAATTATACGACTTCTTCTAGGCTTTGGTGTCCTTATCTCTAAAGTAAAAAGAAATGTTTATCCCACCAGGGTGATGTGAGGATTTAGTGAAGAAAGCATGTAAAGTACTCTGCTTGGCACATAGTAAATGGCAACTATTAAGGAGTTTTTGACTGGTGGACATATTGCACTATAGGAGGAAAGTGCAAAATCTGGGAGAATGAGAGAATATGGTGTCTGTGTGGAACTGCAAACAGGCCTGTAAGTCTAAGTAAGGCAAAGAACAAGGCCTTCAATGAGGGGCCTTAGTAGGCAACAAGACCAGACAGACCAGAAAAGGGTGTATGTGTGTGATTATAAAGGGGTGGGGAGATTATAAAGGACTGCCATGATGAGGTATATGTTAAACTATATGGGTTACTGACAACATTACACCAGAATTATGCTGCTAAAGGAGTAGATGCAAAAACCAGGGGAACAGATTTCCCAGATGAAACTGCAGATCATTAATACATGCATAGTGACAAAAGAAATTTGCTCTTAATTGTAAAAACAGAGGGGAGCCATGAGAGGATTCTAAGCAGAGATTTGCTTTTTGAAAAACAGCTCTGCATGCAGTGAAGAGGATGAACCAAGCTGACAGGTTAGGTAAAACTTTCTGCAGGACTGAGCAGCCTGAGTTTAGAAGTAGAGAAAGAAGACAGACAGATCTAAGATCTAGGCTTGGGTGCTTGAAGGCTGGCAGGTTGAAATGATGAACCAATGCTTTAGAATGCAGAGGAAAGAAAGTAAACCCACACAAGGATAGAGGAAAAAAGGAATTCCCAGGGAGCCAGAGGCCTGGATGAGGATGGAGAACAGGTACAGTATGAATGAGGAAGAGTTCCTTCATCGTGCTAGACCACAGTGAGACTGTCCTTTGAATTCTATTGCAATTACTATTTCAATAATTAATTCACTGGGAGACTACTTGAAAACTATCTTGTAATATCTCTTCTATTCTTGTCTTCAATTGTTATTTAACTTTTCATAGTATTTATGTCTTGTCTTTCCATTTAGACTCTATGTTCCTCAAGTATGCACTGTGGAATTGAGTTCTTCAAGCACCTAGCATGATGCTGTACAGCCCTAGTTCAGAAAATATCTGTTCATCTAGATAACTGTTATTTACAGTGAAAACCAGATTAAAAAACTAAGAATTTTAATGCTAACAACAACAAAAATAAGACCTCCTTCCCTATCTTTCTGGACAAACTCTCCTTTTTCATGTCGAACACAACAATCACCAAAACAATTGCACTTACTTACTTACAAGTCTCTTTTACTCCCTAGGGAGCCATGGGGAACATAGCACTCAACTTAGTGCCTAACACATAGTAAGTGTTCAGCTAATAAATATAAGCCAAAATGAAATCATCTAATTTTCAAACATATATTAAGTCTGTCATGTGTAAGTTACTATACTTAGCCAATGTTATAGTGCTAATTATTTTGCAATATATAAGGATATCAAATCAACATGCTGTATACCTTAAACTTACACAATGTTATATGTCAATTACATCTCAATACAGCTGGGGGAAAGAAAGACATTGTGCTTAGCATTGTAACGAGGTGTCATTAGGTACCAAATTGTCTCCTTCAATATATGACATAAAATGAATTGGTCTAAACAAAGAAACAACAACAACAACAACAAAAGTAGGAGGTAAATATTTTTTAAACACACTGGCTCTTTTGGGTGAGAAAAAAATACTCTGTAGATGTCGATGAGCTGAGTGAAGGAAATTAGATGGAGAGGCTAAAAGATGTTAAATCAGACCTGGCCCTCTCCTTTTTGATCCTTTCCAGTGTACATGCCATTCCCATCTTCTCCCTTCTCTCCAAAACAAAACCACAACCACAACCACATCCACATGCAACTTTTTTGGGGCTAAGTGTTAATGCATAAGCTTATTAATTATGGACAAGAGGGCTAAAAATACTTTCACACAGATAGTAGAGATGAACAGAATTAGGCTGTCCTTTAATGTAGCAAAGAAGGTGGACCATACCAATCATTTACTTGTTACCATAAGTACAGACAAAAGGAAATGAAATATAACAAAGAGATTATAAAAACTAAGATGCTGATTAGTGAAAATTAAGGTCAAGTCAACTGTCATTGTGAGCTAATTCATTTTACTTCTATTTCTTCTTGATTTGTCTGGGCAAGGGTGGGGGTGGGGGGAGTATTGTCTTACTGAGACAACAGCTGCCAGGCCATTTTTTTACTTACTTATCTCCTACAGCACCTTTACAGGCTCCATACATGCATGTATCATTGAACATATATGGCTTGAGAAAAACAGATTAAAAGATTTCTCTACACAATCCCAGGATAAACACAGAAATAAATTCCAAAACAAAATATCAAAATCAAGAAACAGTGTTTAAAAAGAGATCTGGAACTGAATATTGGATCTCAAAGGCAACGTTCTTGTTATAAATAATAGTAATAGAAGTAGCAGTGTTATGGAGGTGGCTGCAGCAGTTCCCCCAGTTCCTGAGAGCTTACTCAGTGCCAGGGATAGAGTGCTTTATTAATTTCTCATTTAGGAACTTCCAGCCTAGATGGAGGCATAGGTGGACACACTGTGCCTCCTCTCACAACCAAAATTAAGGACAACAAAGATTTAGAAACAAGAAAACAACCAGAACTCATAGAAAACTGAACTGTATGGAAGTCCAACAACCATTCATCCAGAATGGTAAGAGGGGCGGAGTCGCGGCAGGAAAAAGCGGAGGTGTGGACCAGGCACGCAGGCAGCAGCAGCTGGCAGATCCCAGGTGCACAGGTGGTGGCTAGCAGACCCCGGACACAGGGTGGCAACCGTGCAGACCCAGTGAGGCCGCGCAAGGTGGCTGGCTGACCAGGTGGTCCCACATTCGCGCACAGATAATCCAGGTGAAGGGGAAGCGGCGGAAGGGACTGGAATCCCAGAGAGAGCAGAGCAAACACCACTGTTCCTTCTCGGACCCCACCCCCACATACAGTGTCAATACCCAGCGACTGGGCAGCCCCGCCCTGGGGAACACCTAAGGCTCCACCCCTCGCTACATAACAGCTGAGACTAGACCAAAAAAAAAAAAAAAAAAGAAAGAAAGAAAGAAAGAAAGAAACCCACAAAAAAACAGAAACAAAAATGGCTCAAACCGGAGAACAAATCAAAGCCCCAGAGCCAATTCATCTAAGCGACCAAGAGATAGCCAACCTATCAGATGCACAGTTCAAAGCCCTGGAGATCAGGATGCTCACAGCTTTGGTTGATTCTGCGCACAAATTAGATGAAAAAATGGAGGCTACAATAAGTGAAATGAAGAAAAACACACAGGGAACCAACAGAGATGGGAGGAAAACTGGGACTCAAATCAACGGGGTGGACCAGAAGGAAGAACGAAACAACCAAACAGAAAAGAATGAAGAAACAAGAATTCAAAAAAATGAGGAGAGGCTTAGGAACCTCCAGGACATCTTTAAATATTCCAACATCCGAATTATAGGGGTATCAGAAGGGGAAGAGGAAGAGCAACAAGTGGAAAACTTATTTGAACAAATAATAAAGGAGAACTTCTCCACTCTGGCAAAGGAAATAGACTTCCAGGAAGTCCAGGAAGCTCAGAGAGTCCCAAGGAAGTTGGACCCAAGGAGGAACACACCCAGGCATATCATAATTACATTAGCCAAGATTAAAATGAAGGAGAGAATTCTAGAAGCAGCAAGGGATAAGGGGACAGTCACCTACAAAAGAGTTCCCATCAGACTGTCAGCTGATTTCTCACAAGAGACCTTACAAGCAAGAAGGGGCTGGAAAGAAGTATTCCAAGTCATGAAAGTCAAAGACCTACATCCAAGATTGCTCTATCCAGCAAAGCTGTCATTTAGAATGGAAGGGAAGATAAAGTGCTTCTCAGATAAGGTCAAGTTAAAGGAATTCATCACCACCAAGCCCTTATTATATGAAATGTTAAAGGGACTTATCTAAGAAAAAGAAG